>PVIU01000185.1:0-181731 GCA_004026605.1 Ondatra zibethicus | reverse complement strand
TAATCTATGACTGTCTGTACTATTTTATATTACTGTTACAGTCTCTTTAAAGACTTTGTTTTATTTTTGAAACTTTCTTTTTATGACTGTCTATACTCTTTTTCTTCTCTCTCCCAAGCCTATGTACATTTATCCAGCACTGTGACCTATTCGGGGTCCTTTTCATCTGAATCTGTCTTTATTGTATATTTGTAATCATTTTCTGACCAGGAGTGCTTTTTGTTTTCTTTAAAAACATTAAGTGGGCATGGCTAGGACCAACTCCACAGCCGTTTGTTCCGCCCAGTCCAATATGTTGGAGGCATGTTCACCACCAGCTCTGCGAGCCAAACTCACTGCCCCAGCTCCAGGGATGCAGTGGGTTTGTGTCACCTTTAAGCAACTTGCCCTCTGCTCACAAACCCACTTAAATGCTCTATAACAGTATCTCACAAAAGAGCCAGAGCCATTCCGTGATGCTAACACGAACCAGGAAGCCGCCTTTTAAAGAAGCTTGCAGCCAGCAAATAGAGCCTATCTGAAAAAATGCAGCTATCAAGAAGCTGTGCTTTGCTCCCAGTTTTATGGATCTAGAAGCCCTCCTTTTTAAGCTTTCTTAGGCTTTTTTAGGTCTTATGTGGACCCATGCCAGATGGTGGGCACCAGTTTGTTGGCATACAAAAATTCCCCAATAGTCTGAAATGGAGTATAAAAAAGATTTATTTATTTGGTTATAAACTCACAGCGTAGCGATCTGCAGTCCTCTGTGTGCCCTGGGAACTGGAACCAAATTCAGCAGCCAAGAAACCAGTGCACACTTTTTGCCTGCATTTATAGTACATGAGACCATGCCCAAAGTGGGTTGGTATCTTAAAGGTTATTGGCTTAAGGAGTTCCCACAGCACTGGGCTGTTTGTGATCAGATTGCTTTGAGAGGTTCTTTGAGGGGCAGAACAGCTGATGTTGAAGTAGGAAGGGAACAGGCATCCATGTCCCAGCCCCTTGTCTACCCTGTCATCATCTGTAAGTGAGCAGTAACAAGGCCACTCTATGGGTGATTGTTCAAGTTTTGGTCAGTAGGACTTGTATCTCTGGCCTGTAGTTACCTTGGCTGACAGAACAGCAGCTCTGATCCAACCACTATTCTAATTCTGCATTAGTACATTTAACACTTAACATTTCTGTGAGGTGAGCGCTGTTAGTATTTTCCATGAAGATGGACTGAACAGAGGTCTTGAAATTGGCTGGTAAGACATCATGAGGCAGCGAAAGAGTACTTACAATGTAGTTATTTAGATTGTAGAGTCTGTACACTTAACCCTTCCTTGTCCAACTCCACTCAGATTTTTCTGTATCAATTAGGATATGTTGACTATAAGTTGTAAAATTAATTGAAAAGAAAAGAGTGTGTCTGTGTTGTTCCATCACAAGTCTGGAGATTGATGGTCCTTGGTCTTTGGGTTGGTTAAGTTAGTGCTCAGCAGTGTGACAGAGTCCAAGTCTCTCATTCTTCCACTCTGTTGTCCCCAGAGTTGGGATTTGTCAGGATTGTCTTGTAATTAAGCAATTGTCACAGATCCTGTTGTCCTACACTCAAGAGAGGCTGAACAAGACGGTCTGGTTTTCTGTTTGGTTGGTTTTGTTTTGAGGTAAAGTACCAGAAGGGCAGGTCTCACTGTGTAGCCTTATCTGTTCTGGAACTCACTACTTAGACCAGGCTGGCCTGAAATTCATAGAAATCTGCTTGATTCTGCTTCCAGAATGCTGTTGTTTTCCAACTTGTCTATATTTAAGGGCAAAACTGTTGCAGAAGCACATTTGCTTGCAGATTTTGAAAAGTACTTGATTTATTCATTCATCAGTGGCTACCATGAACTGAGATTCATCCTCCAAGATGGAGAGGGCCTGAAACTCAAACTCTATGGATACATGAGTGTTTGGGTACCTTGAGTAAAAAGGTAGATAGCAGGAACAGCTGGCAGTTTTCCACTGACAGGTTGGCCATACTCTTGTTCATTTGGTTTGGCAATGAGACCTTTTATCCTGAAGGAGTCATAGACAGTAGATAACCTGGAGATTCTACAAGTGCTCTTAACTGACCTTGGTTTACTCTATGCTAAATGATCTTTGCTTTCTTCTCATATGCTCAAGGATACATGGTAAACATTTAGTGATTATTTGCACCTAAAAGGAGCTTGGTCCTCTTGGTCTTCTGAGAGGGAGGCTTAAGTTTCTGCATCATTTGTATCTGGGAGACATTCTTAGCTCTGACCTAATACTAGGTCCTGTCCTCAGCTACTTTACCTTTCCAACCTGTACAGTGGATGTGTGCAGGTTCTACCAGGTGAATGCATTGTTAATGTTCGTAACTATCCCATCCTGAGACATGGTGAACATTTAGGTTCCACAGCTGCCAGTGTTCTAGGAGCTTAGCCAGCTCAGATGTGAAGGTTTAAGGAACCACACACACTTTATTTTTCATAGAATCAGGAACAAGTGTCTGTGTCTTCTAGTTAGCTTTTCTGGGTGGGTCATAGCCACACCCAAGAAGGATAACTAATCTGCATATTTTCCTCTGTAGGGCCACATGTGGTTGCATTTTGATAATGTTGGTGGGATTGACAGGATGAGTACTCACAGCAGCCATATGGTAGTGGCAATAGAAATATGCCCTGCTTAAAGAAAGTCTGACCATATAGGAGGAGCATTGCAATTAGAGAATAGTGTCTCGCTTAGCCAGAAATTCATGGCAGGTTTCCTAGTACATTTAAAATAGGATTCATGTATAAAAATATCATTTGTGTACAGGAACCCATATTTTCTGGAAAGAAAAATATAACTGTATTGGGCATTTGGGATAAAGTAGATCAAAATTAAAAATAAAATCTTAAAAATCTAAGAACAAGAAACCAAATTCTACTTTTAATTATAAAAGTATGTGCTTGTGTGTGTGTATACTTTAACTCCCCACCTACACAAGATTTCTATGGCAGAAATAGAAGCAGGATCTACAGGCAGTGCATAATAACAGAGGAATTTACCAGTAGATCATGGGAGTAGGTAAAAACAGGCAGGTCTGGTATACTCACAGTAGGGTAGTACCAGAGTAGTACACCCATTGGTGTGTCTACCACGTGTATAGTGTCACTACTTGCCTTGGTGTGTTTTGTTTGAAGTTATTCATGAGGCCTGGCCTTAAAACAATCTGCTGGATCTCTTCCCGTGGTGTGGTTAATGAGTGGTGGTTGAGAGATCAACCAACCTATGCTACCACCACAGATATCTCTAACCACAAAGGCCATGCTGAGGTCTAACAGATGAGGTAAAGAAAAGCCCGCAGGAGAGGGCAGGTCTGTAGTTACTGACACGCTCATCTCTTCCTTTCAGAAGTGCTCCCACTGCCAGGAGGCTGGCGCTACCTTGGGCTGCTACAACAAAGGCTGCTCCTTCCGATACCATTACCCATGTGCCATTGACGCAGGTAAGTTGGGATCACATACACTTTTGATTTCTAAGGTTCATCTATGTTGCAGCATGTGTTAGCACTTCATTTTCACTGCCTAACAATTTATTGCTGTGTTGGATTCACCTTTCATTGGTTGATGAACATGGGGTTTATTTTCAATTTTTCACTTGTGTGTCATGCTGCCACAGAAAAGTCACATACAAGTCTTTGTATGGTCATAGGATTTCAGTTCTCTTTGCATGTTAGCTTGATGTTTAACCTTTGGATAACTGCCATATGGTTTTCCAAAGTATTACACAATGTATTAGGATTCCAATTTCCCAAAATCTTTACCAACCATACTTAGGTGTCTTTATTATCACTATAGACATCCCAATGTGTGTGAAATGCTATGTTGCTGTTGATTGATTTTGTACATCTCTAGTAATGTTAAGCATCTATGTATTTATTGGCCATTTGTACAGCTTCTGTGGAGAAGTGTCTATCCCAGTTCTTTGCCCATTGTTAAATTATTTTATTCTTTTTATTGTAAAGTATTAAGAATTCTAACCCCTCCCTTACCAAATACATGGATTGCAAATATTTTCCTTAATTTCTTTTCACCTTTCTGAAGGTGTTTTTTGTTTTTGTTTTTGTTTTTTTTTTTTGAAACAAGCTCTCATGTAGCCCAAGTGGCTTCAAACTTGCTTATGTAGTCAAGGATGATCTTGAACTCCTGATGCCCTGCCTCTATTTCCCTAGTGCTGAGATTACAGGTGTACACCACCAAACCTAATTTACATAATACTGATCATGGAACCCAGGGCATCATGTATGATAAGCACTACCAACTGAGATAGACCCCCAGGAAAAGTTGGCTCTTGACAAAGTCTAATTCATCTTATTTTTTCTTTTGGTAACATCCTGAAGTAATAAATACCTAATTCAAAGTGGGGTTTTGGTGGTCTTTTTCCTAAGACTTTTAAAACTTTAGTTCTTTTATTTTAGTCTTTGACTGTTTTGCGGAATAGCAACAATTCAGATCTGTTTTATTGTGAGCAGTTATCCAGTTGCCCTACTTCAGTTTAGATTGAATGGTCATGCTGTTTCTTGAGCTATCACCTCTTCTAATCAAGAGATATCTCTTGTTTGAATCTAATCTTTATAGTATTTAATTTATGGTTTCTCCTGAAATTTTTGTTTTATCTTCTAAGGCTGTTCTGTTATCCAGAGCAGTATGTTATTTTGTTTTGTTATTTTTTTTTACAGTGGAGGTATTAAGTTCTTTAATTGCTCTGAGGAGCAGTTTCCCCCATGGTGACAGAGAATGATCCAACCAAATTTGACATGGGGGTATGCAAAAGGGCCCCCCCAAGGCATTTTCAAATGGCAAAGGGTTACCTTGTCTGTCCCTCGTTGATCTACATTCATTGGTCAGATGTTGTCCTTTGCTGCACCTTCTGCATACTCCAGGAGGCAGGAGTCTTCTCTTGGTATTATTACTAGAAAATACATTGTTTCTAGGAACATCCTGCCTACCCTTTTTAGGTGACTCTGTTTACTGCAGTTGAAACATCTGACATTTTGGTTTTTCTTCAAGTCATTGAAAATCACCTCTCCTATCCAAGCATGATCATGGTTATGAGATTCAATATTGACTATCTCGAATCTATTATTCTGTGGGTGCTGACCTTGCCTTTAAAGGCCTAATTATCCTTTTGCATTGTGACTTAGAATTTTCAAAATCTAAAGATTCAATTATAATTTGTGTTACTTCTGAATTTGGTATCATTCTATTTATAATTGAAGTCAATCTTTGTAAGAAATCAGTGAAGGTTTCTTTTGGGCCCTGTATAACTTTAGTAAATGTCTCAGTTCTCTTCTGACTTCTTCAATTCTGTTCCAAGCATTCAAAACTGCTGCATGGCATAGAGTCAAGGTGTGGTCATCATATATAAACTGTCTTTGTACATCAGTGTAACCACCCTCTCCAAGGAGTTGGGCTTGGGAAATTTCTATACCTCCAATCGTACTTCTTTGTTCGTTGGTCTTAGCCTCGCCAGGTCCTCCACTGTAATTGAGGACCAGATTCCAGTACTGCTCTAATCAAGTCTCTCCAGTCTTGTGGTAGAATTCTGTTACTAGTTGACCATGAATTTAACATCTACTTCACCAAAGGTGACTGCATACCATATGAGATTATCGCTTCACTAAGTCTCCTCTAAAATTTTCACAGGAATCCATTGAGCTTTTAAACAGCCTTGGAGATGTCTGTCATTTGGCAGTTGATCCTGTATGGTGACTAGATAAATTAATGTTGGTTTTTTGATAAGTTTTGGATGTTCCTCTCTTATAATATAATGGTGAAGTTGGTTCTCCCCTAAATTCCTCTGTGTTTGTCTGAATATCTCTATTTTCTGTTTTTTAAGTTTTGTAAGTTTCCTAAGGCTTGTAGCTTATCAGTCAGAATTGCATTATTTTCTTTAGTAAACTTTTTCTAAGGACTGTATCTTGGCACTCATATCAACCAACTTTTTTAGGGATAAAACAATTACCAAACCAATAATGTTTATAATTGACATTATATAAATCTCAGCTAAGTTAATTATTGCCTCATTTGAATGTTCCATTTTAAACCAGCCCATTGTGGAATGGTTTATATACAGAGACCTAAACTCCCTCTATCATAATAGTGTTTCCCATCTTTTAATGTAGGAAAAACAATCTCTGTCTCTATATCTCACTTAAAAACTAATTTTGCCCCTTTAAGAATTCCAAGGTGTCTCACCAAACGGCTGATAATGACAAGTATAAGAAGGCTGGCTGTCGCACGTCTAGGCAGAGAACACAGGTGTTACACAGCCTGGCTGAGGACAGCTGCCACTGATAATGTGTCACCATCCTGAGGAGAGGGTTCAGGGACAGCCCACAACCCATGGGAGAGGAGCCAAAGAGTCAGCCATCTGAAAGGCAGACAGGGAGGAACATGTGAAAGCAGCATGTGTGACCAGCAGGAAATGAAAGTACAGAGCTGCCTGAAGGAAGAGCTGGCTGGTGTCAAGGGGCTAACTCTGGAGGATTTTGTGGCTTCTGGAGATTGCTGTAGAGAGGCTACAACAGGAAAATCCTAGACTCACTCAGAGGGCTTGGGGAAAAACGGAAAAGCCAGCCAGCAGCACAGTGACTCCAGCGGGTGCAGCTCTGGTGGATACTGGTGGCTGCAAAACCTTGGGCAAGTGACTATTTTGTGAATTGTTGCCTAAAAGTTGGGCACCAATGAAACATTAATTAATCTTTATCAGTAAAAAATTGGAAGTCAAATTTTGGGGGTAAGAACCTGAAAGATCAGAGAACAGGTAGCAGTCACCATTTACTTATTACCTCTTAAGTTCCTCCGTCCAAAAGGGCCAAGATCCCCTCTCAGCCCTTCCTTACCGCTTCCTGTCTCCTCTCTCTACAAACCTCTATGATCAGCTAGTGGCAAGCTCTGCCCAATGATTCCAAGCAAGTTTTATTTGTCAGACACAATCAAAATATCATAGAACAAGACAGTTTTCACGACAGAGTTTCTTTGTGTAGCCCTCACTATCCTGGAACTCACTCTGTAGACCAGACTGCCTCAAACTCAGGGATTTGCCTACCTCTATTCCCTGAGTGCTGGGATTAAAAGTGTGTATCAAAACCCCCTGGTGGAAATTAAAATTTTAAAGTTAAAATCAAATAGCTGTGTATGGCTCATAGCAGAATAGATCTTACTAAAGCTCAGGCAGTATGGCTAGGGGTTTTAGGAGATGGCAGTAGGAACACCTTTTTTCTAATAGACACTTGCCAACCCACCTCATCAAAAGCAAGACCTCCACTGAGAGTAAATAAATGATGCCTGTCTCTGTCTCTTCCAGTCTTGCATGTGTGCCTACCCAAACTCCTCATTCCACCCCCTACCCCTATTAATCCCATAATGTCTCTGTTTAACAAACTTAGCCAAGTTTCCAGCAAGAGAGAGGTTCTGGTTCAGAGGTATGGTATGACTGCCTCAGCTGTACTCTGCTCTTTATGAGTGCAGAACTGGTATCAAAGATGCAGCTTTACAAGCTGTAGACACATCAGTCTTGATCCAAGTTGCAAGGACCTCGAGTCCTGCACAGCTCTGCAGGCATGGATTTTTGAGCTTAGTCTGTTGTCTCCTCAAGAGTTCTGTGTGATATGTCTTATATTTAGGGAAGGTGTGTTCATTGACCCTGATGGATTTTTTTTTTTTAAATTCACAATCAAGATAAGTCTCTGGATTTAAGTGGCCCTAATTTATTGGTGAAGTAACAGTATAACGTTTTCATCTCTGTCTTGCTGCCAGGATCCAAATCTTTGAAGAACTCTTGATAGCTCTGGAAGAACTTTCATGTTTGAATGCCTGCATGAAAGTGGAGTCTTTGTTTCAGATGGTCCTGTGACTCTTGCAACTCCCCCGCCCAGTGTAGTCCCACATTTCTGACACCATCATTAGATTTTCTGTGTTGGTTGTTAATGTTACAGGAGAGTTTGTCTTCAGATAGAGGATATAGTAATAAGAACATGAGTTCTGATTCTGGGAAAATGTTTAATGTTTAATACAAACAACACAACAATTAAGACAAGGAATAAGACTGTAGTAGCTCATTAATAATTCTCTGTGTGAAGAATCTTGCCTAGGAACATTTTTCTTTAACTCTCATGAAGAAACATAGCTGGACATTTTTCTCTCTGCTAGAGACTTCAATGTTTGAGTAATGGGGTCAGAGCCAGGGTGGGTTCATGACAAAACACAAAGGTAGGGCATTTTCTGGGAGGGGCTTTATCAGCACTGAGGATTCATTCCTCCACGTGCTTTAGGAGTGGCCAGCAGGCTGTAGTGTCCATCTCTACTAGTGCGAGGATGATGTGCTGAGGTGGCTAGCTGAGCTGGTGCCTGCTTGTGTCTAGTACCAAGGAATCCAAAGGACAGTGGATAGTGTATATATGTATATGGATAGTGTATATATGTATATGGATAATGTGTATTGTACATGGATAGTGTATATGTGTATATGGATAGTGTACCTGAGCTTTATGGACCTTGTTAGGAAATATTGAGCAAAGTAATCCCGGCCTTTAAGCTTAGAGGGTAATGAAAGTATTCTCTCCTAGAGGTGGTGTTTGTTTCTGGAAGCCATCTTGTTGACTGGTTCACTTTGTGAGTCTTTTCTAGCTCATGTGGTGATCTGATGAATTGTTGCTTTGGTTTCTACCCTATAGGAA
Source organism: Ondatra zibethicus (assembly GCA_004026605.1). Lineage (NCBI taxonomy): Eukaryota > Metazoa > Chordata > Mammalia > Rodentia > Cricetidae > Ondatra > Ondatra zibethicus. The sequence goes on along the minus strand of PVIU01000185.1, from coordinate 173,036 downwards.
TTCTGACCAGGCCCTGTGGATTGCAAGGTAGTGTCAGGGCCTTAGAAAAAACAAATCAGGTGATTGTTGCTGGCTGACCACGTGGGGTCCAGACACCTGTCAGAGTCCTCAGTTGGGATTTCACTACACTTGTTTGTACTCTTTGCTCTTATCTCAGTAGCACTGGGGTGGTTGGATACCATAATCTCCCCTCTACCACCCTTCTAGCTTCTGAGCTTTCTGCCTATGTGCTGACTTTTGCTAAGAATCGAATTACAATTCCTCATGATTCACAGATTTGTATGAGAAGAGAACAGAGCAGTGGTTCTGCAAGGGCACAGGTAGGCACATTCTGTAAGACTTTTTCAGGAGAATTCCATCTCCACAAGTAATATATATTTATATTATTTTAGTTGTGACTATTTTTTTCTTTTAACTCAGAAAGAAACATTTTCAAACTTTAGGAAACATTTTATTAATGGCCTGTCACAGCTGGTCACACTATTCTTTTACTCTGAGGGTGAATGAACCCACTTGGGCCTTTCTGATGGTGCCTTTTGCAACTGACATGGTCCCTATCCTGAATGGTTTTGTAAGCCCTGTGGCATTATGGTGGCCAAGCTTCACAGGTGCCATGTTTGACTGGGCCTAGAAATTGGTGGCTCCTTCTCTTGGAGACTCCAGGTGAGGAGAGAGTGCTTCCCTGAGTTTCAGTTCTCTGCCTCCTCCTGTTCTAAACTCACTGGCAGATTGGGGCAGCAGGAGTCTTGGTCATGCTATGAACTTGTGGGTTTTTAATTAACATATTTTGCTTACTGCTATGCTTGTTGCATGCTGGAGGGAGGGGCCTGGAGGTTAGCTGAGTTTTTGGGCTTTGATCTGAGAAAGCTGATAGCTCACTCTGTAGTTAAGGTGATCTGAGACTCCATAGACAGGTAATACTGAAGTGAGCCAAATTCTCCAAGTGTCTTAACTGTTCAGGATACTGAGGATCTGAGAAGTTTTCATTTGTGTTTTCCTCTGCTTCTTATATACTATTACATTTGAAATCTGTGGCTGTATAGGCTGCTAATCTGGGTCTCATTTTAAACTGGTTAAATAGTAAACTTAATAAGGTAAGTACCACAGCTTATTGCTGTGGTGCCTGAGAGCTCTCTGAGAGTGTGTGATCAATATTTATTAACATTCTGCCACCACATCTTGCACCAGTGACCTGGCTGTCAGTTTCTCAGAGCTGTGATATAGAGAGTGAACTCATTAATTAGATTTATCTGCCTTGTTCCATACACTACTCTTGTACCTTAAAGCTGGACTTAACTGAAGGCACATGTATTCTTGGCTGACATCAGGCATGCTGTCACTGTGTTAAAAGTTCCAATATATCATTTTTCCCACTTCAGGAATTAAAATCACCCTTATGGGACTTTGTTTTCCCTGTGAAGTGTGCCATGCCTATTGTGTGATTATGTCAGAAGTGTCTTCCTGTGTCTCTAGGGGCTGTGGGATGCAGGTGACAGCCAGGCTTCCAGGCTTGGTTGCCATTCTGTCTTGAAAACTGACTCTCTCTCTCTCTCTCTCTCTTTTTTTTAATATTTTATTTTTCATTCAAAAAAATTTACACTTCCTCCCCTTCTCCCAGTCCCCTCCCTTTCCCCCACTAACCCTCCTCCCTCCCCCTGCTTCCTTAAGAGGGGGCAGGGTACCCTGCCCTGTGGGAAGCCCAAGGCCCTCCCCCCTCCATCCCGGCCTAGGAAGGTGTGCATCCATATAGACTAGGTTCCCAAAAAGCTAATACATGCAGAAGAGATAGGTCCCAGTGCCATTATCATTGGCTTCTCAGTCGGCGCCCATTGACAGCCGCATTCAGAGATTCCGATCAAAACTGACTCTCTTGAATAGATGCAAAAACGGGGGGGGGGGGCTCACTGTATTTCAGGTGGTTTTTGTTGTTGTTTTTTTTGTAAAGGTTTTGCATTCGTGAGGTTAGCTGAACACTTACTTTAGAGATTATGTTTGATGGTTAATTAAGCATTGCCATTTTGGAAATACAGAGAGAAATCTCTAGTGGAAATCACCCTTTTCTTCCTACAAATGAGTCACTGATATGTTTTGGAACATTTCATTTCAGTCTATATATATATATATATATATATATATATATATATATATATATATATATATATGTTTTGGTTTTGGTTTTGGTTTTTCAAGACAGGGTTTCTCTGTAGCTTTGGAGCCTGTCCTGGAACTAGCTCTTGTAGACTGGGCTGGCCTTGAACTCACAGAGATCCACCTGCCTCTGCCAAGTACTGGGATTAAAGGTATGCGCCACCACTACCCGGCTCAGTCCTTTTTTAAAAAATGTATATATAAAAATTTTTTTTTTCTGGTTTTTCGAGGCAGGGTTTTTCTGTAACTTTGGAGCCTATCCTGGAACTAGCTCTTGTACACCAGGCTGGCGTCAAACTCAAAGAGAGCCACCTGCCTCTGCCTCCTGAGTGCTGGGAGTAAAGGTGTGTACCGCCACCACCCAGCAAAAAAATGTTAATGAAATTTAAAGTTTAGTTACACATTTGTATATCCTGGTTGTTGGAGTGATTTTTTTTTTGTGTAACTATATCATGGTTGTTTACCCTTATCATTAACCACTTTAAAATACTAATTTTTTTGTGACTTGATAACATGTTATTATCATAGATGATTTTGGATGTCACTGATGTTTTCTTATTAGAAAGATAGCAAGACAGGGTCTGAACTCCAGCTGCCATGTGAGCACCCCATGGCAGTTCCCTGGAAAACCCACTAAACATAACAAAACTGGGAAAGTGTATGTCTCCCATGACATCTGACTTTTATGCAACTACTTTCATTTTTTCATTTAAATAAAGAGTATTGCATATATACATTCAGAAATAAGAAAGGAAATCAATCAGTATTGAGGTGTCTTAGGTTCCTTTCTATCAGTTCAGCCAGTATAGCCCTGCTTTGGTTGAGCATGCACAGGCTCATCTGACTGTCTCCTTGGTTTTGTAGATTGTTTGCTGCATGAGGAGAACTTCTCGGTGAGATGCCCCAAGCACAAGGTGAGTCATAGACCTCTGCTCTCTGAGACTGGCTGTGTAGCTGGAGAATAAGGGTAGTTCCCCTTGAAAGATTTAAAGTCCCAAGCATAGAAAGACTTTGCCCATGCCTGTCCAACCAACATATACCTCTAGCTGAAGCTCTCTCCTAGTCTTTGAAAGTTAGGGGGTGCACAAGGCTAAAGGAATCCCTGGGGCATGGGGCCAACACCCTTCATGGTAAGATGGGAAGAGGTGTGGTGTTTTGAGGGGAATGTCTGTCTGTTTAATACAAGAAATTAGAAGATCAGACTCAGGGAAACTGTTACTGCTTTCTATTGAGTTTAGTAGAAAACTCCACCCAGTTCATGGATCAATTCTTAGTGAGTCGATGCAGGGCCTGGTATAGAAACATATCTTTTGGCTAACATATAGAGTCAACTCCAGAGCTTGGGGAAGCTCTCATTCTCTCCCAAGTAGCACAGCAGAAGGAACCCAACAATGTATCGGGATGGGTTATCACTGACACATTTCCCAGTGTGTTTAAGTGGTGCTTTCATGGTCATTCCCTTTAGGAAAGGTGGAAAGATGAGAGTAACTTGTTTTTTGAGATGCCACAGAGGCCAGATGTGGTGAAGGAGGAGGGTCAGGGTAGAGAGCTCTGCTGCCCATGTCTCCTGCACTTGCACCTGTCTAGCTGAGGTTACACTGACATCTGGTGGTCATTGACCACTCAGTCCTCAAAAAGGACCAGGACAAAAAAACAAAAACAAAACGAAGGAGTCATCTGTAGAAAACTGCCCTCAGAATGCTCCTGGCAGACTCTTACGTTTCCTTCTAAGAATACTTTCAGAGGTGTATCTCAGGGTCAGACAACATTCTCTCTATTTTTATCTGTGATCACATTTTGCCTCAGAAAGCCCCATCTGGGTGTCTCCTGTTTGTCATTTAGTACTGACTCTGCTTTTTATTTCCTTTTCCATGTGCCATTCCTTTCCTTACCGCTACCCTCCCTGGTTCCGACTCTGTGTTTCTGTTCTGTCCTTTTGTCTTGTCTCCCCTTGGCTTTGGCCGCCGTCAGCCTCCCCTTCCGTGCCCTCTCCTCCCCTTGCAGAACAAGACCGCGAAAGGCAGCCTCAGCACAGAGCAGTCGGAGCGGGGGTGAGGGGGGCAATGTGCACGTGGGAATGGACAGCAAGCACAGGTGAGTTGGGGCCTGCTGGGCTCCCACCACCTCCTCACCAAGCTCCATGTGTGTCCGAGCCTCCGGCCTCTTATGGCCACAGATTGTCATGTGGATTTTTAACAGTGTCAAGGGATTAAACTGATTGTAGTGAGTGTCTTTGTGCAGCCAATGCAGTTCAGAAGATATGGGCCCTTGAAGCTTCCTGCCCTGCTATGTCACCGAGAGATGAAAAAAAGTAGGGAGTAAAAAGAACAGAATCACTGTGACGTGGGCCCTGCTATAGTGGGCAGAGGGACTACCTGTATTGAGGTATCATTCTCTAAATGGGGGGATCTTCTTTTCCCACAGACACAGCAGGCATATTCTCTGTGGAGTGTGCCCTCTTCCTGGATACAACTGGGAGGTTTTTCCATTTCTGGAAAAATCAATGTTAATTTGAAGAACAGTTGAATTAATCTAAGAGTATGTGGTTTTCCTCCTCCAAGAAAATGTTTAATTGGTAGTTCAGGTGCTAACTTCAGAGAAGGCTGTTTGCATTCTACTGTGGGGTAGGTCTGGATGCAGATGTGGGCTCCCCAGGGCTTCCTGGTGGGGATGGTGAGTGCATTGCTATTGTGCTTTTTCTCTATGCCTTCCTCTTCCAGGGAGTAGGGTTGGCAATGCCTGGAGCAGAGCACAGTGTCAAAGATAAATCGGAACCACTTTATTTGTACTTGGGGGGCACAAGACCCAAACATAAGAAGACTGTGGACTGACAAGACATTGTCAGCTCTGCGCTTATAGGAGCTGTTGGGCTTTACAGGCTGTGCATAATCCATCTGGTACAGTGCTGTGACCCTTAGGACAAAGTGGTGGGGAGATACATATATGGGTTTTGGCCTTCAGTGGAACTTAGGAGCTTGATTGCCACTGTGCCTAAGTAGGCTGTGCAGTCTCTGTAAGAGCCTCTATATTGACCCTGATGATTGGAGTTGAACTCTTTAAGGGGACCATGAGATAGATCCCTGAAGTAAGTGTGTGTTAGAAGGCTTGGGTGAAGTAAAAATGAGTTCATTTGGAACATGATTTTAACCTGAATTCTAGCCTGAGTTTTAGAAAATTTGGGCCTTGGGAACCCATCTCTTGGGGACCTTGGTTATCATCCCTACTCATTCTTACATGTTTCCAGCTCTAGACTGGAAGCAGAATGGATTTTGAGCAGAAAGACTGAGCAGTTTTAACTCCATCCTTCATGGGCTGGTATTTGGCCATAATAGGCCTGACCTTCATGCGGGGATGGGCTTCAAGTCTGTTGGGGTTTGTAGCAGTCACCTATTGAGTAAAAGAGCAGACCCTGTGTTCAGTCTTAATATCTGGAATATTCTTTGCAAACACATCGTACAATAAAAAAAAAACAAAAAACTTTTTTCTAGGCTTATCTGTTCAGTTGTTACATTGAGGTCAGTCATTGTTCTTCAAAGGCCAATCAGTTATTGAAGCCTCAGTGGTGAGGGACAAAAACAAACCACTGTCCTCAAGGAATACTCGTGCTCAGGATAGAGAGTCACCATTAAGTCACACAAAGCAGAGATGGGACAGTGAGTGTGTATGTGTTCTGACCTACTGATAGCCCATTTCTTCACACAGAACGTTGTGAAAGGGGCTTTGTGACTGAGGTTAAAGCTACTTAGTATCTCTATGCTTCTGTTTCCTATGTAAAAGAAATAACAGTGATGAACTCAGGAGGATTTGACAAGGCCTTGGCAAATACAGAGCACACTGGCCACTGCATGCTACCTAGCTGTGTGTTTCTGAGAGCTAAAACTGCTCTATCTAGCAGAAAATTCCCAGTGCTAGGGACTGGAAGATGTTGCTTCAACATTTGGGGGTTGTGCACTTGTCCTCACCAGGCTAAGAATGTAAGAGAGGTAAAGTCTTTGGATACTTGCCCAGTAGGCCATGTCCCATCCATTTCTGAGGATGAGAAAGCATCTTATCATGGTAGGCCTGTGGTGTTGAGATAGTTAACTCACCAGGCAGTGACGATGCCCACCTTTTATCCCATTTTATCCCAGCACTTGGGAGGCAGAGACAGGTGGATCTCTGTGAGTTTGGGGCCAGCCTGATCTACAGAGTTAGTTCCAGGACAGGCTCCAAAGCTACAGAGAAACCCTGTCTTGAAAAACAGAGCTAGTTCTAGGACAGCTAAGGGCATACAAAGAAACCCTCTCCGGAATCAAAGAAAGATTGTTACTCTTTGGGTTCATTGCAGGTTTAGACAGTCTTTTGACAGAAGGACCCCTAAATGTGGCTTCTCTGTTGGGTCCTGAGATGTAGTAGACAGGGAACAGAAGCCATCATTTGAAGTGATTTTCTGTGCTGGGTGCTAGGAATGCCACCTACCCATATGCCCTGCACAAAACAGCCATGGAAAGAAAGGGGTGGCAGGCATCCTTCCTGCTCTCTCTGAGCAGTCTGCAGCCCATCCACAGATGAATGAGTGCCACCCCAATCCTAGCTTCTTCTAGGGAGGTTCTGCTGGGGTTATACCTCCAAAAGGAAACCCTTAGTCTGTCACATTTCCCCAATTCCATAAATCAGTTCTGAGTCAGAATTCGATTCCTCTTCAGGTAGGGATCACATGTACTTCAGAGAAGAGTCTGTTTCTGAATCCTGGCATAGTTGAGCTGAGTGATGACTGTTGCAGTTGGGAGTCAGGCTTAGAGTTTGGTGGAGAAGGATACAAAGGAAGCCCTCTTAAGTTCAGGCCACAGGGTAGGTGGGGGAATCCAAAGAGAATTCTCTATTCTCCTTGCTGAACATCAGGGGCTTATTGTTTTGTGGTTGTAGAGTAGAACCCAAGTCCCACATAAGAGTTCTGCTACTGAGTTAGTCTTATCACATTCCCATTCTTAGTGATAATCATTTTGGTTTTTCAAGATCCCCTTCCCTTATTCCTTCAACTGCCGTGGTTATGGACAGTAGCCACATGCCCAGTAAAATTTAAAGAGAATATTTACCGTCTTCAGGTTGGAATGGCAGAAAACTCACAGAAGTCTAATTACCTCTTCTCAGCCATGTCTCATACAATGAAACACAGTCCCTGGAACCTAGTTAGCAAAGGATTGGGTAACTATACACCCAAGTCCTGCATTGAACTAACCACATGCTTTGGGCTGTAAGTGTCATCTCCCTGAACTTGAGCTTCCTCATCTTGAATATGGATTCAAGCTACCTTAGTGCCATGGTAAAACACCTGTATTCCCAGAGCTGGAGTCTCGGGCTGCACTATACTGCAAAGTGCCTTCCTCCTTACTGGACTTTTTGTAAAGGGCAGGTGTGTGTATGTGTGCTTATGAATGATACATTCTTAGGTCCTTCACACAATCCAGCCTTCTTAGCTGTTGCTTATTGGTAAGCTTTGTGGAGGCAGGACTTGGGTTCTATTCTGAGTTTATCTATTGGGGGCGAGAACAGGAGAGACTTGAGAAAGAGATGAAGAGGAATCTTTTGTCTTGATCCCTTCCATGCAAGGCCCATTAGCTTAAATCACTGCTGTCTTCCCCCATGTTTGGTCCAAAGCCTCATGAGAGTGCTAGCATTGATCTTGGATGTATTCAAAACCAGCCGCCATCTACAGAAAGGTATGAGTGTAAGATACCTATTGAAACTCATATCCTCCCATTGCTACCACAGCTGTGTTGAGACCATAAAGACCTTCACAGTACCCACTGTCTACTGCTTGTTTTCCAGGTGAGACTGTGGAGATGAGAAGGTGGTGGACACACATGATGGAATGGAATCCTTCTGCTGTGCAACCACACCCCACCCCGCCCTGCACCCCCATTGCGCCTGCCCATGCCAGCACTTCCTTCCTATGTTCTCACATCACACTCAAACTGGTGACACCACAGGAAAGAAAGACACAAGATGTTGGAGTGGCTGTTTCCATGGACACAATCTCCATAGTGACAATATGGGGGAGGGGGGAGGGGGGCTGATGGGGAAGGGGGAGTTAAAAGGGAGGGATAAAAAAATATATATATAAATCTATTTTTAGTCTGGAAAGACTTTGTTTAAATGAAAGGTGCGCTATCCCTTTTGATTCTATTTTAAAATTATCTAGTTAACTCAAAATTTGTTCCAGTGACAATGAAATTTAAATGTGAAATTGAATTGAACAAACTCAAAGGATGAGGTGTGGCTTTGATCTTTAGCCTGTCTCACAATTCAGTGAACACTAGACCAGGACTGAAGGAGCAGACAAATGACACCACCTTTCCTCTGGTCAGTCTGTCTCACAGGGGAGGTTTGCGGGGAGGGCAGAATGGGGATGGTCATTTTCAAAAGTGGGGGAATGATGTTTAAACTCAAAAATAAATTTTTTTCCTTTCCAGAAACACTATTTTTATTTTTTTTTCTTTTTTGGGGGTGGTGGAATTGGTAGATGCCCCAAGGTCATGTCTGTGTCCTGGATCACTGTGGCCCCACCAAGTAGGTAAAGTAGCCTCACAGCAACAGATATACTAAGGAATGGCTTCCCTCTGGCGCCCTCTTTCCTTGACACATTCCATGTAGCTGGGACCCATGGGGACCCACAGGATCCATGGAATCCATGGAGGCCCAGGACTCTGCTGCTGAAATAGGCCAGGTCTGGGAGAGAACAGCGTGTGAACCATTTGGGTGGGTAAAGCTGGCCAGAACCACCCACTCTAACACTTTATTGCTTTCATTTTTATAATGGAAAAGGGGGCTTGCTAGATGTGTGGCCCCATGCTACATGAATCTTTATGTTGTATTGTTTTGTTTTGTAAATTGTATAATTTTTAAATATATGAGTTTTAAAAAAAGAAAAAAGTACAAAAAAAATCTTGTTAAGGCCTTAAGAAGGGATATGTGCATCTTTCAGGGGTCACTCTGCCGTGGGGGATAAAATAGCTGTTTTACAAACAGTTTTATTTAAAAAAACAAAAATCGAAAAAAAAATCAAAAAAAATCAAAAACATAATAAACTTCATTTTAACCTTGTGTCCTTTTTCATTTACTTTAAGTGAATGTGTCTCTTCCTTCTTCAGGATCAGCCTCCCAAAGGGGACCTTGGCTCTGTTTATTCCCCAGGAGGCCACCATCAGTCCTTTGTCCCCTGGCCTCTCTGAGTCTAAGTGGTCCTTGTCAGCAGAGCCTGAAACCAGACCCAAGGTTCTTTTCTGCCCCATGGGACCATTCTGACTTTTTGAAGTTGGCATGAAGACATATTCCCAATCAGCATTAATTTTAAGGATTGTAGATTTATAATTCAATGTTAATGGACTTTTTTTTAAAAAAGAACAGAAGAAATATTGGAAATAGTGTTTTGAGTTGGAAGTAAGTAATTATAAATGAGTTCTAGTGTGTTCATCAATTCAGGGCCGCAGATATGGCAGGTTAATTTGCTTTAATGACTATACCAAGCAGTGTGGTCCATTTCTCACCTCACCTGCCTGGATGGTGGTATGGATGTGAGTGGTGTGCTGTGTCAGCCATGGGACCGTGCTCTGCACAAGACCTGAATAGAAATGATAAACACAGCTAAAATGCAATTGATAGATTTCAGGTGTCAAGGACTAAGTCATAAAACTTGAAAAATATGTATCTTGAGGAAAATACTCTCCTGACAGCAGATGTTTGTCACTTTGCCTTTTGTTCCTTTGTTTGCCTTTCCATTTGCTGATGATACCAGAGCACGGCTTCAGTCATGATTGTCTTGTTTTTCCTTAAACTGGATTCAGAATGAGTCTGAGGTGGGCAGTGGCTCTGTTGGGCTCCTCTTGATGACAGTTTTCTGTTGTCTGCAGTGCCCTAGCTGACTGTGCCTTTCAGCTCCTGCAGTTTCTAAGGTCAATGCATATGTGTTGTAATAGGTTTTTTAAAAGCAGCTTTAGGTTCACTGTCGTATTGGATGGAAGATAAGCTCTTATGTGCCTACATCCTTCAGTCATGTGCAGCCTGTCCCATTATTGATGTCACCAGTGGAGGAGCTCGTTTGTTGTAAGTGATGCACCTACGTCAGGGTTTGCTCTTGGTGCTGTACGCTTCGTGGATTTGTACAAATTTATGACGCCCGTGTATCCCTATTACAGTCTCTTACAGGGCAGTTTGCCACCATAAAACAGCTGTGCCAACTGCTCCTCCCGTTTCCTCACCAAACCTGACAACCACTGAGCTTTTTATCATCTACATAGTTTTTCCTTTTCTAGACTGTCATATAGTTAGAGACACACATACGTGTGTGTGTGTGTGTGTGTGTGTGTATGTATGTATGTAGCCATTTCAGATTGGCTGCTTCCAATTTAGTAATTCACATTTATGGTTGCTTCATGTGTTTATGGATACACAGCTTATTTCTTTGCTGCTGCCAAAAAATACTCCATTGTCTAGATATCTCAGTTTTTCTAGCTTCTTGTTTGCCCAAGGACATCTTGATTGCTTCCAATTTGGGCAATTATGAGTAGAGCTGCCATAAATAATGTGCGGGTTCCTGTGTAGGTATAAGCTTTCAGATTAATGTGTCATGTGATAAGGATATGTTTTGTTGTAAGTAATGCTAAACTTCTTTTCAAATGAATATACCATTTATATTCTCATGACCCATGAATGGGAGTTCCTGTTGATTTACATCCTCACCAGCGTCTGGAGGTGTCTTTTATGTTGACTATGCTTGTAGGTATGTAGTAAATTCTTACCAGTACTCATTAAAAACTTTAAATTTTATTTCATTCTACGTCTATGGAACTTTTGCCTGCATGTGTGTCACTTGTATGCCTAGTACATGTGGAGGCTGGAACAGGGCAGAAGAGCCTCTGGAACTGTTGTGAGCTGATAATGTGGGTGCTGGGAACTGAACCTAAGTCCTCTGTAAGGTCAGTGCTCTTAGTCATTCATTGAGTCATCATCTCTCCAGCTCCTCTTTTAAGTGCATATTTAAATTTTATACCTGAGATTGTTTTAGAATTATGTACATCCTAGCCATGGTTTCTATGTATTTCAGTGGCATTGAATTTATATATGTTGTTCGGGAGCTAATATCCACAATTTTTACAACTTGCAAAACAGAAACTGCCCATTGAAAAATTCCCTGTGAGTTTGGGCCTACTTTCCAACAGTTCCACTGTCTTTGATCTCTGGCTCCCCCAAGTGATAGTTGTTGGGACTGCCACTCATGAGACTTCAATCTCCTTGTATTTAGCACTCTTGGGGAGGAGCTGTGAGTTGGAAGTTTCCTCCCAGTGACATAGCTGTGCCTGACAAAGGGAAAAAATGTCAGAAAAATTCTCAAACTTTCCTCTTAATGGACTTGTGCTGGCTGGCTGCAACAGCTCCGTAATTGGTTTATAAAATTCTCATGAAAGGGTTTGGGTCTTACAGGCCCTCCCCGTGAAGCCTATCAGGCTCAGGTGTAGACTCAGTCCACCTTATCAGTGCAATACGTTTGAAGTCCAGTCAGTGTCCAGAGAGCCTGCCAGTACATTGTGCCTTTCACCCCATGATAGAGGTCCCAGATTATGGGCAGTTTGGATTTTTCTTAAACAATAAATCCATATTGGCCATGTGCAAGCAGTGCAGGACTGCAGCTCAGAGTAAGTAGTATTGCAGTGTAGTGCAACACCACATTTACTTGACATTTTTTTCTGCTCTTGTAGCATGAAAACTCCCGCCTTTGAGGACCCTGGGGAGGACTAATGACTGCAGTACCTGGCACATAATCCATGGAAGGCACAAGCCTCCTTTAATTTTAACTTAAGGTATGTTGAGAATATACCTACCACTAGTACAAAAGTTGGGGAGTTGGTAATAGAATGCAACAGAGGTAATGGTGCCCTTAGTAGCACACAGTGAATCCACAAACATTTCCCCAATATACCTACCACTAGTACAAAAGTTGGGGAGTTGGTAATAGAAGGCAACAGAGGTAATGGTGCCCTTAGTAGCACACAGTGAATCCACAAACATTTCCCCAAGAGAAAGGGATTACAGGACCTGAGGACAGTCTTCACTTTCCAAGAGCAGACGTATAGGAGGACAAAGACCAAAACGTAGGGGCAAACTGTGCTCTTGTGCAAACTGATTTGTGATCCAGTCAGAGGCAGCAGATGTGATGAAGGCTCGAGATCGCATCAAAGGATTTTTTTGGGTATTGGTGGTGGAGAGTTGTCAGGGTCTAGAGCAGGATTTCAGTCAGGAAACAGAGGTACTGGGGCTGGTCAAGTCTCTTCTTAATGTTATGTGGGTCTTGTACCTCAAGAAACTGAGGACAGGTGTACTGGTTCTGGCAAGGTCACTGCTGGTAATCATATCTAATACCAGCCCTTTGCTTAGACAATATAATTCCCAGTGAGATGGCAACAGATCTCAGGCTGGGGAAGCAACTCAGTGATTGAGCATTGCTTTGAATATCTGAGACCCTGGGTTCAGTAACAACACACATAGCAAAACTCATGTGGCAGGTCTAGTCCTTATATCTGCTAGGGTTCTTGGTAAGTGCTCCCATCTTCTGCTTTAGCTGCAGCACTGCTTCAGAGAGGTGACTATCCTACAGCTAGCCTGGATACCATTGGTTGTGATCAACAGATTGGAAACCATGCAGGAGGTGCTGGTAAAATGTGGAGAGAACTTCAGTTCCCATCCAAAGACAAAGGGCTGGGGGTGGGCAGCGGCCAGCAAAGATGGCACAGAAGGGTCAGTGACCAGAACAGAGGCTAATGGGGATGATTATATAGTCAAGTGATACAATAAAAGCTGCTGGATTCTACAGTGGGGTCTAAAACAGAGAAATGGTATGTGGAAGGAATGGAGGAGGGGCTCAGGGTGGTGCTGGCTGCTGAGCCCAGAGGTGGAGAGCGATGTTGGGAGTAGGATGCACCACCAGGGATACTTGCTTACATGCACACTTTATGTGGTACCCTGTTTGTTTTAGGGGTTCTATTGCTATGAAGAGATGCCATAACCATTGCAACTCTTAAAAAGGAACACATTTAATTTGGACTGGCTTATAGTTCAGATATTCAGTCCATTATTGTGGAAAGCCTGACAGCATGCTCACAGACATGGTATTGGAGAGATAGCCAAGAGCTCTACATCTGGATCCACAGGCAGCAGGAAGAGAGTGAGGCACTGGGCCTAGCTTGAACATCTGAAACTTCAAAGCAGCACCTCAGTGGCACACACTTCCTCCAAGACCACACCTCCTAATAGTGCCACACCTTATGGGCCTATGGGGTGGCATTTTCTTTCAAACCACCACATATCCCATGGACTGGAAGTGACAGGAGCAGCTGTTGCCATAGGTATTCTGTGTTAACCCTGCACAGCTTCAGCCTACACAAGAAATCATTGGAGCAGTGAATGACTGAGAATGCTCACTGCTTCAGTACTAGTTGACAGGCCAGTGAGTGATGGACTAAAGGACACAAGGAAGGGAGGGAGAGGTGCCAGAGTGTGGAATAAGGTCAACTTAACCCACATCCTCACTTCCAGGACACCCATTCAGCCCTAACAATCCTAGGTCAATCTGCAATGTGGTTTGTTGTTTAGAGTGTACCCACATGTTTTGTTTGGGTGCTGGATCTGCTAGAAGGAAATATGGAGGTTTGTCTTCATTCAAAAGGTACCACCGTGCTCACAGGAGTCTTTTGTAGAGCCAGCTTCATGCACTAGGGCCTCTCCAGAAGAGTTTTCATGCAGAAAGGATGCTGTGGAGCTGCACAGGCAATAGGAAGGAGAGGGACAGCCCAAGTCTAAGACTCCAAAGAAGTTGAGGGTCTGTGCTTCCATGTGATGGCCACACCAGCCTTTGAGATTTGCAGCCTAGAATAAGTTCTCTTGATAAACCAAGACCGTAAGGGACTCTAAACGCTAGAACTGGAGATGAGACCAGTGATGGTTTGGGGAAGACAGATAGGTTAATACTGGACTAAACTGGGAGCTGCGACAGGTCCTGGTGAATCGTGAGCACAGGAGCACCCACACCCTTTCTGGGTGTCACAGGCACTGAATACATTCCTAATGCTTCTACATATCCCAGGGCTACCTGGCAAAGTCTGTTCTAGGCAGAAGGCACCCGTGCTGGATGAGCAGGGTGTAAGATGGTCTGAGATCTTAAATAGCATCCTCAAGACCTTACTGATGCCTTGCTGGCTGAGATGGAAAAAGTGAGTGACTGGACATCAGTGGCTGGTGGGTTGTATGTCTGTTTTTAAAGCCAGTAACCTGGTACCTGGGCTGCCTGAAAACAATAAAACAATTATGGGACTTCTTTATGTTCCTGAGCCCACTGTCTGCCTGGCCCAGGACAGGAGGAACCCCAAGAGCAACTTCTATGATAGCCTGTGGTTGCTGATCTATTAAGCAGGAATGTAGCCATCTGACCCTGTTGGTTTGGGTTCTGTGCATGATCCTGCCCTTAGATAATGTGGTGTAAGGCTGAGGTTGGAGGCAAAAGTATGGTTACAGTCCCAGACTTGTGACACGTGGCTCCTAGCACTGGCTTGACCCAGATTTCCACAAAAGTAATGGGTGTCATTCTCACATGGATCAACCCTCAACACAGAGATAAAAACATTGTGGTGAAGTCTTTATACTTTTTCATTGAGAGAATTTGCTGTCTCCAGGCTATGTCCAAAAGGAGGCTGGTGGCATCATGGGGCAGTTGTGGCTTCCACAGAAGGCACCCAGGCCTGTGTGCCCTTTACCACTACCATGATCCATGGGGCAGCACTTTGGGGATAAAATACCAGTGAATTTGTCCCATGTGACATCTTAGGAGATTGAAGTATAGGGCTTCCTCATCCCCTAATTAATCACGGACTCTCCTCCCTAGCATAGCCACCCCAAGTAAAGGCTACCTCATTCTGGATTTCCAGCATACTGATATGAGTGCATGTACGGTGATGCAGCCATTGCTGATAGAGTTCCCAGGAAGTGAGAGAACAAATGAAAGCAAGTGCTAAATGATTTTAGAAAGCATTACACACAGACACAGGGTTGGGCAAGGAGAACTATGGGGCTCTTCTAAGGGGGCAAGAAGACTCTAGGGGCAGAGTTTATGCATATGAACTTAGTATCTAGGATCTTGGTATTCCCATTGACCTCAGGTTCATACTCTGTGCCTCCTGATGGGACACATCACCAACCTGGCCATGGTGATGAAGGATGAGAGTACCGGGGAGATGCCCCACCCCTTTTCCATCCTGAACACTTCCTGGAATCCCAGGGCCACCTTATGAAACAAGAAGTCTTCATGCCATATTTTGCAGGTATCTGTGGGTTGTCTGTATCCCTGTGCCTTTTCCAGGGTGTCTTGGAGGATAGAGCCAGATCCTAGGCTGGCTTCATATGACTTGGGGAGCTCCTGGCTAACATAAAGCCCTTCCTTTAGTTTTTTGGTGCCCAATAGACAGTACTAGTACACTGACTGTGGCATGTTCACAGTTCCAGTTAGCGCAAGCCCCTACCAGCTCTGTACAGTTGTACACAAGCAGGGGTACCAATTCCAGACTGATAGATAATAAAGAAGTCTTAAGGTGGTCATTTGATTTCTTGATCTAACCTCAATTCTTGTGTACTGGGTTCTCAGACAACAATTTACAACCAACCCTTACCGTGTCATCCCTCCACAATAGCTTGTATCAAGAGCAGTGGCATAAGCATGCACATTCAACATGTGAGGCCAGCAGCAGAATACTACAAGTTCTAGGCTAGTAGGAGCTGTATAAAGAATTCAAAAGCAGCCTGTATCTCTAATAATGATAATAACAAAAATAAAATGAAGGGAGGGAGAAGAGAAAGGGACACCTGTGCTGATGTTCAGCAAGTGCTAGCTAAACCTGTATCATACATAGACACCCATCAGTGGCTGCTGGTTTGGTGAGCACTGGCTACAACCAGAAGCCAAGACTCTGGGCAAAGAAAATGAGTTTGTGTAAGTCAGTACAGTTCCTTTTAGATGACAGATACTGGTGATGGTAGTCCCTAAGACTCTGTGATGTTGCAGATTGCTGAAAGTATTCACAGAAACGTTGCCATTCTCAAGGCTAAAGAGAAAATTTGCAGCAGTAGAAGGTGACAGCAATCCAGGGAGATGATTCTTTGATGTCCTCTCTGAAGATATCTGTCCAGACAGAGGAGAATGCTTCCAGCAACCTGTGTGACCTAGCAAGGATCAATGGGAAGTTCAAAAGTCTTAGAGAACTGAAATTTTGGGATTTGGTAGGGATGGGAGTAGGGAGGACAGTTCTGGAGGCATAGTGTACTCCACAGGACTAATCTTGGTTTCCTTACCCTCCAAGATCAAACTTAAGCTTTCCAAGACTCTGAACTAAACAGAATGTTATGGCCCACAGCTCAGACTCCTTTTTTTTTTCTTTTTAATCCTTACCTCCTAGACACCAGTAAATTTTAGATAACTCCCCATAGTCCGACTCCTCAAGAGTAAGACATATAAACAGAGAGTGCACTTTTGTTTCCCAGCTGCCCAGACCTGAGTATTAACAAACTATTTTATTTACAACACTGTTTGGCCTATGGCTCAGGTATATTCCTAGCTAGCTCTTACATCTTAAATTAACCCATTTCTATTAGTCTAGGTATTGCTATGTGACTGTGGCATTAATTACCTAGTTTTCTACATGTCTTGTTTCTTCAGCAGCTGGCTGGCATCTGCTTGACTCCTCCTTCCCTCTCTTCCTCCCTCCCCCCCCCCCCCCCCCCCGCTAGAATTTCAGCCTGGCTTTACTCTGCTAAGCCATTGGCCAAAACAGCTTTATTCATCAACCAATAAAAGTAACACATGTACAGAAGGACATCCCGCATCATCTCCCCTTTTATATCTAGTTAAAAAGGAAGGTTTTAACTTTAACATAGTAAAATTACATATAGAAAATAGGTATCAAGCAAAAATTGTAGTTGAAATATTTAGTCTATTTACATTTGGCAAATTAAGGAAAATACTTTTATCGTCTATCTGTGTGTATAAAGTTATATATCTAATTTATCTTTTATCATAACTAAGAAAATTATGATTGTAACTATTTAGTCTTCAACTCCATCAAAGACCCCGGAATGATATATTATTACCTAAGTAAACAGGCAGTTCATTGAAGCAACTTCCAAGGTTCTAGAAATGACAGAAACATCTTGATGCCTGGACAGTCACCCAAAGTTCTTTTGTAATATTGGGGCATTCATCTTCAGTCTATAGGCCCATAATATCCAGCAGACTTTTCAGTGAAGCAGGAAATTTGAAGATCTGTTCTGCCTTGTACTAGCAAAGTTTGTCAGTTGCTTTTTTCTGTCCTACAGAACGTCTGGCAGTGTCTTTGAAGTAGGAACTATGAAGGACCAGTTTGTCTTTTGGAAAGTTTGGCAGTCACTTTTTTGTGGCCCTGCATGTCCAGTTCTTACAGCATACCTAATCAAGCAGTCCAGGCAAGAACAGTTTCTTGCTCAAATGGCTAGCCTTGTCACATTGAAGGCAAATTCCATAACAAGTTTCTTCAATATCTATCAACATCTCTGAAGTAATTGATGCTGCCAAAAGCAGATATATATCACTGTTGAGAAAAGTCTAAGTTCTTGAAACATTTTAAATTCCATATTCTGTAGGTCTTTGAAAGGTTTGAAGAATATCTATAATTTGAAATATATCTCTGCACATCTAGAAAACCTAATATGAGTAAAATTTGACTGTTATAGATAACTATTAATCTGTATTTTTAAATTATACATTACATTTTAAATGAGGTGCATAAATATAATACCTTAAACAAGAGGAGAAATCTATATATACATACACTATATATAACATATATAGTGTAACAAAATTGATCTCAATTTGTATCAATAGACCAACATTCATACTAATATAAAGTATCTCTGTATCATATCCCCCATTTTTCTTTCTCTTCTTTCTTTTTTTAGAAATTTACTGTGACCATTAGCCATTTATAATCAACCCTTTCAAAGTGAAAACAAACATTTATAAACAATCATTTGGGGAATTTGGGTGTAGTTTTCTCCAAACTTCTTCCTGCTGTTTGTTGGGCAAAATATTTTTAGTGTTAATGGAGACTTTTGGGGGGTCTTGTTCCATCAAACCACATTAGTCTGGAAGGAATCCACAGGATCTCATCTTCTGTGGAAACAAAAGCAAAATCTCTTTTCCAAAGTAACTATGAAGTCAAGATAGATACCTTTAATATATCTATATATATAGATATATATAACATACATGCACACACACATATATATATGTTGGTTTAGCTTAGCAGGCTTGTACAATGAACTGTCTCTTTGTAGTTAGCTCGTTTGCAGTCAAAATATTCAAAGAAAACACAATAGTATACATAATCCAGACTCTGTATTTTCCATCTTTTCATGTTTTTTTATGTTACTTTTACTGTCTCTTTAAAGACTTTGTTTTATTTTTAAAAATTATTTCTATAACAGCCTAAACCCATTTCCCTTTTTTTGAGCCCATGTACATTTTAAAACACATTAGACCCATTTTTGTCAGAATATGTCTTTATTATATATCTATAATCCTTTTTTGATCATTGCTTTAAACTGTAAGCAGGCATAACTAGAATCAGAGCAGCCACTTTGGCTGTTGGTTCCACCCTGCTCGGCTTTCCAACATGGCAGAGATCTGTTTACTGCCAGCTCTGGGAGTCTTGTTTACCACCCCAACTCTGGGAAATAGTTGGTCCATGCTGACACCAAGTAATTTGCATTATGCTGCCCACAAACCCCATTCAAGTGTTCTGTAGCAGGACCTCCCAAAAGAAACTGTCTCTTAAAGGAACCATGCAGTTTTTGCTGCTAATGTTGAGTAAGGAAACCTTCTCTTAAAGGAGCCACACCTCTGCTTGCTGCCAGCAAACAGAGCCTATCTGAAAATATGTGGCTATCAAGAGGCTCCAATTGACTCCCCCCTTTTGTGGGTCTAGAAGCCCCCCCTTTTTAAAAGAACTTTCTTAGGCTTTATGTGGATGTATGTTGCTAAATGTTGGGTGCCGTTATGTAAACGGAGACTGTTTTCATTTCCCAGCCACACTGATTTGAATAAGCATATAGAAACTATTAGTTACAACACTGTTTGGCCAGTGGCTTAGGCATATTCCTAGCTAGTTCTTATATCTTGAATTAACCC
The DNA here is from genome assembly GCA_004026605.1 of Ondatra zibethicus. Lineage (NCBI taxonomy): Eukaryota > Metazoa > Chordata > Mammalia > Rodentia > Cricetidae > Ondatra > Ondatra zibethicus. The sequence continues at coordinate 153,649 of PVIU01000185.1, read as the reverse complement.
ATTTCTATTAGTCTATGTATTGCCACGTAGTCCAGGCATTACTTCATTTTCTACATGTCTTGTTTCCTCGGCAGCTGGCTGGCATCTGCTTGACTCTGTTCAGATTTCCCACCTGGCTTTACTCTTCTAAGCCATTGACTGAAATAGCTTTGTTCATCAACCAATAAAAGCAACACATATACAGAAGGACATCCCACATCACAGACATTTATTTTGGAACGTAAAGGATTAACTCTCCAAACTGAGTTAACTCTCCTGTGAATAATAATATATTTTAGCTTCCAACTCCTCCCCTATTTTCTGGTGCAGGAGTCAAGTCCTTATGTACAGCAGATCCTACCAGTGAACAGAACCCCCAGTCTCCCTGTGTTAGTATTTGGGAGCTCTGACCAAAATACTTGAAAGAACAACTCAAGTAGGGAAGATTTATACATTATCACTCTGTAGTGCATTTGCATGGACAGAACATCAAAACATCCAGAACATATGCATGAGGAGGATATTCACAGCATGCTGGACAGGAAGGAGGAGCTAGGACAAAGTCATATACCCAGCTCCTTTTTCCTCTGACTCTCACCACAACCTGTTTTTTCACCATTGTCCAGTAAAACCATTATATTTTGAGCATATCAAGGGATTAATCCCATTTCTAGATCAAAACCCTTAGTTATTGAAAGGCCCTCAGACATGTTCTTTACTGACCTCCAAAGGCATTTCTCAATCAGACATGTACTTTACTGACCTCCAAGGGCATTTCTCAATCTAGGCCCAATGTTGTCAAGTCCATAACATGCAACCACCTCCACTGTCTGTCCACAGATTTTTTTTCATCTTCAGAACTGAAGTTCTAGGCCAGAGAGGCCCAGTCAGGAAAGGCACTTGTTGCACAAAACTGGAGACCTGAGTTTGATCCCCAGAAACCATATAAAGGCAGCAGGAAAGAATCAACTCCTTATAATTGTTCTCTGAAGTCCTCGTGTGCTCACACATTAAACACACACACAAACACACAATTTAAAAGGAAAAATTAAAAACTCTGTCCATAGATGAGAGCTCCCCATTCCTCACTCCATTAAGCTGCTAATAACAACATTCTTTATATGAATTTACATAGTGTAATCCCACTTTTTTTGTGTGTGGCTTATTTCACCTCCATTCATGCTGTATGTAGCTAATGTTTGGTAACATTTATGGTCTCGATATTCCATATAAACTTTAGGAATTTTGGAATCTGGTAGGAATTGTATTGAATGCTTAAATCCTATTGAGTAACAGAGCTTTCCCTAGAATTTCCATCTAACCTGTGAACAATAAAGCAAGCCTTCCTTCCCATTTTAATGTTCTCTAAATTTTTACTTCTTGGCAGGTATGATGGCACACACCTTTAATCCCAGTACTTGGAAGGCAGAGGCAGACAGATCTCTGTGAGTTCTAGGCCAGCCGGGTTTACAGAGCAAGTTCCAGGACAGCCAGAGCTACACAGAGAAGCCCTGTCTCAATCCTGCCATCCCAAAAAAACAAACCAAAAGAACAAACAAAAATAAATTTTACTTTGACAGTGCATTCTATTTACATATTATTCACTCACTTCTGATGATTTTTATAGGTCACTGTGCAAATAATTTATTCATTGTGTTTGTTATGTATGTGTGTACATGCTTGTGTGTGACTTCTTCAGAGGGGAACAAATGCACATGTATGCATGTCCTCATTGCAGCGTGGAAGCCAGAAGTCAAAGTTGAATGTATTCTCCAATTGTTCTCCATCTTGTTTATTGAGGCAGTTTCACTGAACTTTGAGCCAAATAATTGAGCTAGACTGGCTGGCCAGCAACTGAGCCCCCAACTTTTCTGCCTCCCTAGCACTGGGATTACATTAGTGGTTGGTGGGTCCAGATGCTCGGGAATGAATGCATGTCCTCATGCTTACACAGCAAGCAGCATACTGTGAGAGCCACTGACTTACCCTAAAATATTTGTTCTTTTTGGTGCTATTTTATATATAATACCACTTGTTATTCAATTCTCAGATGGTTCATTGTTAGATTAAAAAATAACAAGTGGTTTTCTTGTGTTAACTGATATCTTTGCTGAATTTGTTCATGAAACCTCCCCGTCACATACAAGTATAATTATATAATCTATGATCAAGGATTGTGGTCCTGTGTCTCATAGACATGATCACACTTGTACAACACTCAGAACCAAGAGCCTCCAGTGTGCCCAGCATATTTCATTGGAGTTCAGGTTTTCATGAGAATGATGACCCTGCTCACCCACTTAAGAAACAGTGCCACTGGGTAACTCAATTCAGTGGCTGTTGGGGTTTGCCCTACGCCCTATGCCCTTGGACTCTGTTCTTTGTAACAAGAAGACATGAGGTCATCTCAGCTCCAGAACAGTTTCAGCCCAGTGACAGCTCTACAAATTGGGAAGTTGAAATTGAGATTTGTTCAGTGTGATGACATAATCCAACAGTTTCCTTTGTTTTTATTTTGGGAATAAACAAAAACATCCAGGAATTATATATGAGGCTGATTCTCAGTATTTTACATATGTCATCTCAAGCATAAGTTCTGTGGCTTGTGTTTCTATAGGTAACATCCTGTCATACCATGAGGGGTGAAGTAACCATTCAGCTATGGGAGTTTCACCAACACCAAACAAACCCAGGCCGTCCTTTGCCCAAATGAGCTTTCCCAAGTCAGCAGTCTGAGTCACAATGACGCCAGTGAGTCATCACTCTTGCTAAACTGACTGGCACAGAGCTAGGAATGGCTTTAGTTGTCACTGTTGGTCTTCACTTCAATGAACCCAGGCAGTTGAAGGCAGCAAAGGGAAGGGCACACAGGACAGTCCAGGACAGACATGTCCAGGTTCCATTGTTTTCTTCCAGTAAAGTCCAAAGGACAGTGATTAACTATCTGTTGACATGTGAACAGAGAATGGTGAATCTGGGAACACTGCTGGCCAATGACAGCCAGGGACTCAGTACCACCTTCCTGTTGTAGACATGGCACATCTGTGCAGCTGACTTCCAAGACCCCAATACCACTGGAAGTCACACTGATCTTACAGGACACAAGTGTTCACGTGGCTCAGGGGCCATGAACTGAGGATGAAGGGAAGCAAACAGTGCTAGCAGGCAGATGTTACCAGAGCATCCAGGTCATCTCCCATGAGCTGGTGACAGACCAGGAACCTGAAAACATACAGTGTGTGACACCCCTCACCTGCTCGGTGCACTTACCTCTCAGGGCCTCACTCAGCCTGAAGTAGGAAGATCAGACCCAGTCAGCCCCATTGCTTCTCTTTCACATTATCATACATGAAACACTGAAGAGAGGTGGGGACCCGAGGAGAGGCAGAAGGTGTGACAACTAGCATCCAGGCCTAGCATGAGGTCTCAGAAGTTACCCTGGGAGGGTCCTGGAGCGAACCAGGAGGAAGCCACCAGCCTGAGCCTATGAGTGACCAGAGCACAGTTGTCTCTGCCCCTCCCCTCCTGACTGTGACCCAGGCTGGTGTCCTGACTCCCATTCAGGGCACAATTCAGTCCAAGTTGGAGCTGGAGAAAGACCCTTGTCTATGGTCCAAACTAGAGCACCATCCTATGTAACTGGGTTTTGAATGGCCAGGAGTCATGGAGAGGAACAGGAAGCAGACTTGGGTCTTTAGGACATCAACAAGCATGGAGTCCTCTACAGGCCCTGGTGACACAGATATGGGCAGAGAAGGGATCATCAGGTAGCCGAGAGGAGATGACCCAGGGTCTAGTCCTTGCTGAGGGCTACGTAGTGTGAATTTGGCTCTAACTTAGCTCCTGTCTCCCTTCTGCTGCACTGGAGGGGCAGCACAGAGCACCTGCCTGGATTCAACTGGGACTTCTGAGCCTGTGGCCTTCACAGCCCTGGATCCCTAGCAAGGACACCTTTGCTGACTTGGCACATACAGTGTGCCCAGCACACAAGTGCCATTTGTTGGAAGGCTTGGAAGTCATCTTGCACTTTCCCCATGGCCTCCCATACTAACCACAGACCTCTGGCATGAGGAGAAACAAAGGGTAAATAAAGGAAAGAGACCACCATGTGACAAGTAGCTTACTTAACCTAAGGGTCACCGGTGACTATCTCACAGTTGTTGACATTTCTCAGCATTCTTGGATCTGAAGGAAGAAGGGCCCAGGTTCTGAGTCAGGCCTTCCTGGTCAATTCTGCAACCTCACACCTGCCCAAAAAACTCAAGTGCGGGCTCTCACTGCCCCTAACTCACTACAAAACCAATCACAGGCATTTACTTTTTTTTATTCTTTTAATTTTTTATTGATTTTATTGAGCTATATATTTTCTTCTGCTCACCTCCCTTTTTCTCCCCTCCCCTTTCTGCCCTCTCCCATGGTTCCTTTGCTCTCAATTTACTCAGGAGATCTTGTCTTCTTCTACTTCCCATGTAGAATAGATCTATGTGTGTCTCTCTTAGGGTCCTCATTGTTGTTTAGGTTCTCTTGGACTGTGAATTGCAGTCTGGTTTTTCTCTGCTTTATGTCTAATAGCCACTTATGAGTGAGTACATATGATAATTGTCTTTCTGGGTCTGGGTTATTTCACTCAATATGATGTTTTCTAGATCTATGCTTTTGCCCACAAATTTCAAGATGTCATTATTTTTTTCTGCTGTGTAGTACTCCATTGTGCAAATGTACCACATTTTCCTTATCCATTCTTTGGTTGAGGGACATTTAGGTTGTTTCCAGGTTCTGGCTATGACAAACAATGCTGTTGTGAACATAGTTGATCACATGTCCTTGTGGCACGATTGAGCATCCTTTGGGTATTTACCCAAAACTAGTATTGCTGGGTCTAGAGGTAGGTTGTTTTCTAATTTTCTGAGAAATTGCCATACTGATATGCAAAGGGGCTGTGCCAGTTTGATCTCCTACCAGCAGTGGAGGAGTGTTCCCTTTACCCCACATCCTTTCTTGTTTGTTGATGACTTTCTGCCTGTACTCATGGCTCCCTGGGCTGGGGCTGCCTTCTCCACACTGCCTCTCACTCGCCCTCATTGTCTAGCCACACATACCACTTCAGTGACCCTTGCTACACAGTGCTAGTGCCTGCAGAGTCAGTCACACCTCCTGTCCTATGAGTCGTGTGTTCAATGGAGCTTCAAACATGTCCTGATTCATTCTGAAACAATGGCCTCAGGCCCCCAGAACTCTTCCAGTGTGGCACATCACTGACTGCTATACCTTGTGATGCTGCTGCACCTTAAGGCAGGGTCCACTGGTCATCTGCCCACTGTGCTCACAGCGCCAAACCCTATGTAACTACTGTGTTCAGTTCCCTGAGGAGAAGCTGAAGCTAGTCCCATGGATAAGTACCCAGGGAGACAAGAGAGGGCATGAACCTCTGAGCCTGACTTGCCCTGGACTTGTCTGATATCTTGTTACACAACCTGACTGAACAGTAAACACAGCTACTTGGCTCAAAGCAGAGAACAAAGTGCAGCCTTCTTCCCTTCATAAGGGATCAGGTGCCCAGTCTGTCCTCTGAGTGTCTTTCCTGATCCTAGGTGTCTGGTGCAGGCATTCCCCCAACCAGCCTGGGAAGCAGGGGCGGCCATGGCACTGCTGACTGGAGATGGCCTGTGGTCTGTGGTTCTATTCACAGCTGTTTTCCTGCTATTGGTGGACCTGATGCACCGACGCAAGTTCTGGACTGCCCGCTACCCTCCTGGCCCTGTGCCACTACCTGGACTGGGCAACCTCCTGCAGGTGGACTTCGAGAACATGCCGTATAGTGTGTACAAGGTGAGAGAGATGGCAGTGGAGGGCAGTAGAGGTCAAGGTGTCCCCTGTAGCACATGGTGGTGCTGAAGCCACAGGATAGACAGGAAGATGGCCACCAAGAGGAAGAAGGCTTAGTGGTTGCCTTGTGGCACTTGCTTCTGGTTCTGAGGATACTGTGGACTTTCTAAGAGCAGAGACATAGTATGGAAAAGGCCATGAAGGCAGGCGAGGACTGTGGTTGGACAGGACAGAGGTCAGGGACGTCTCAGTTCCCTTGTGATCCCAACAGTGGCTGAGGTCTCAGGGACAGAGGGGAGGAGTCAGTTTTCATTGTAGCATGTCAGTGAGGATGGGCACTGTTTGCTATAGTCTCTTGTTGCTGTATGGTCTCAGGCCTTGCTGCCCATCTCAGGAACCTGAATTCCCTCATGTATGGTAGTGTATGAAGGGAGCACAGACCTTTTTCTTGCAAGGTGACAGCTTAATGATCATATCTACTATGAGAACTTTGCTGGATTTAAAAGATAGGATCAAGCAGGCATACAGTTTCATACCTCAGGCTAGAGCTGTAGGTGAGTGATAGAGCATTTGCCCAGCATAGGGCAGGACCAAGGTTCAATAATGTATACCATAAAATGTGCTCATGTGCAACTGCACGCATGACACACAGACACACATACATGTGTTGTGCTTGGATTTCCCAGTGTGCTAGGGACCTCCATTTTCTAAGCATTCTGTCCCTCTCCTTCAGCTTCGACAGCGCTATGGTGACGTGTTCAGCCTGCAGATGGCTTGGAAGCCTATGGTCGTGATCAATGGACTGAAGGCAGTGCGGGAAGTGCTGGTGACCCGTGGAGAGGACACTGCTGACCGCCCTCCTGTGCCTGTCTATGATGTCATGGGCTATGGGCCCAAAGCAAAAGGCAAAGAGTTATAGTGGGGACTACACAGACAGAATAGGGCTTGAGGAGAAGAGACCAGAAGATGGACAAGCCCTAATGGAGGGGATGTGTTCAACTAATGCAAGGAAAATCACTGCAGTGGAGGGTGGAGCGTCCAAAGTGGCATGTGCTGATTGTGATAGCAAAGTGCTGGGGTGCTGATGGCAAAGACTGACCACAGGGAAATGTTGGGAGCAGAGCAGACAGCACAGCCACGTATCCTTGGTTACACGTAGATGTCCCTGCAGGTGTCGCGTTAGCACCTTATGGGCCTGAATGGCAAGAACAGCGACGATTCTCTGTGTCCACCATGCGAGACTTCGGCCTTGGCAAGAAATCCCTGGAGCAGTGGGTGACAGAGGAGGCTGGACACCTCTGTGATGCCTTCACCAAGGAAGCAGGTGGGTGATGGGTGAGATGTAGAGATGTGGGCACGCACTTACAAACAACGTCATGACTTGTTTGCATCTCTGATCCTAGGACAACCATTTAATCCCACCACCCTCCTGAACAAAGGTGCATGCAATGTGATTTCATCCCTCATTTATGCCCATCGCTTTGAGTATGAAGACCCTTTCTTCAATGGGCTGATCAAAATGTTACAGGAAAGTCTTGGAGAAGACACTGGCTTCATTGCTGAGGTATGAGGCTCAGGGCAGTCAGTATGCATGGCCACTTCTGTGCTGTAAAATCAGAATGAATATTCATTCAGGGGGAATAGGGTGAGGGCCTTGTGTGATAGTCAAATGCAGGAGGAAAGCCCTTGCTCTTCGTAAATCTCAGATAACAGGAGGGAAAGAGTGGACCAAGGTCAGGGGCTCCAGAAAGGGGTGAGGCTCAGCCCCTGTCTACATGGAAACCACGTAAGACTGCTAGGTTTACATAGTATAATAGGCATTTTGTTCACTTTGGCTCAAGACAACCTACAGGAAGGACCTGAGGATGCATCAGGTGATATTTGGGGACAAACAGACCCTGAGTCCTTTGTGGAAGAGGCTGGGAACTAAAAAGAAAAGGGGCTGGGAACTGAGTCTGGTCCAGGTGAACACTGAGCAGAAGTAGCATCCAGGGTCAAGAAAGATGGCCTGTGGGCAAAGAAACTTCCAAGGAAGCCTGGAGTTCTGAGCTGGGTCCCTGGGACTCACATGGGAGATAGATCCTACTCTACAAGTTGTTTTTTGACCACCAAACAGAAGTCATTGTGCACATGTATGTGTGAGAGTGCACATGCAGGCTCACACACACACACACTAATGCTTCGTAATTAGGAACAAAAACAACTAGACCTGTTCCTTTGACAGTTGGTGAACACATTCCCGGTACTCCTGCACATCCCTGGGCTGCCTGGTAAAGCCTTCCCCAAAATGACAGCATTGACGAACTCACTGGATAAGTTGTTGTTTGAGCATAAGGGAACCTGGGATCCTGCCCAGCCACCCCGAGACCTGACAGATGCCTTTCTGGTTCAGATGGAGAAGGTGAGGACAGCAATAAAGATGGGGAGAGGGCCTTTGGGCTGAAGTGTTCTGTGAGTTGTGATGCCAGGCTAGTGAGGTTTGTATTATAACCAAAACCCAACACCTGGGGTTCTTGAATACAATGGTGGATCATTTGGGGGTTTACTCCCTGTGTCTTTGAGCTTTACCTTCTCTCTCTGCCCAGACCAAGGGGAATCCTGAGAGCAGTTTCAATGATGGGAACCTGCGCGCCGTAGTAACTGACCTGTTCACTGCAGGAATGCTTACCACCTCAACCACGCTGTCCTGGGCCCTGCTGCTCATGATCCTACACCCAGATGTGCAGAGTGAGCCTGGCTGAGCCTGGGAGGGAGCGTGAGGGAAAAAAGGTAGAAGTATTTGAGAAGTATCTGTGGGCTCCAACATCACCTTGACCCAGACTCCCACAATTCTAATGGGAGTCTTAAGTCACCTACTCACCCAGTGGCAGAAGATCAAGGAAGAGCCACTAATGGTCTCTTTCACTGAGGGGAGGCTGTTCCTCCAGGCCGTGTCCAACAGGAGATTGATGAAGTCATAGGGCAGGTGCGGCGTCCAGAGATGGCAGACCAGGTCCGCATGCCATACACCAATGCTGTCGTTCATGAGGTGCAGCGATTTAGTGACCTCGTCCCAGTGAATATACCACATATGACATCTCGTGACATTGAAGTACAGGGCTTCCTCATCCCCAAGGTAGGCATGGTCACTGTTGTCCCAAGGTCACTACTCAGCAAACAAAGGCTATAAAGACCAAGACGTCCACATCCTGGATTTGCAGATGGTGAAGGGCTTAGCCTGGGTGTGAGTACACTGCAGCCGTTGCCCAGGACTCCCAGGGAAGAGGGATTGCTAGTGGAATAAGCCACAGGCTTTCAGGGAATGTTACACACAGGGGCAGCTTCTGATTTGGGTACTTATGGTAGCTTTGTCATATGGCCTTGAATGGTACCAGAAAATGGTACCAAGGGGATCTGAGGTTAAGGTGAATGAAAGAATCCTGTGTGTGCAGGAAGAGGTTGCATGTGATCAAGAACCAGTGTATTGGCAACCCCACCCCAGTCCATGTTCACACCATGTGCCTCCTGCAGGGGACGACCCTCATCACCAACCTGTCCTCAGTGCTGAAGGATGAGACTGTCTGGGAGAAGCCCCTCCGCTTCCATCCTGAGCACTTCCTGGATGCCCAGGGCCGCTTTGTGAAGCATGAGGCCTTCATGCCCTTCTCAGCAGGTCCTGAGGGATGCCTGTCCCCATGTCTCTTCCCAGGGTTCCTAGGAGGGCAGAGCATCCATCAGGCTCCAGACTGATTGAGCCCCTTTCCCACCCACAGGCCGCCGCGCTTGCCTGGGGGAGCCCCTGGCCCGCATGGAGCTCTTCCTCTTCTTCACCTGCCTCCTGCAGCGCTTTAGCTTCTCGGTGCCCAGTGGACAGCCCCGGCCCAGCGACCATGGCATCTTCGCATTGCCAGTTATCCCCACCCCCTACGAGCTCTGTGCAGTTGTGCGCTAGCAAGGACAGCAGCTCCATCCTTCTCCCCAGCTTGTGCTGATTGATTGATGTCCAATAAACCTGGCCTGTGGTCCCACTCAGATTCCAGGTCCTACCTCCATCCTTGTTGTCACTGTGTCCCAAGACAACAGACTACAATCTTTCCCCTCCTCCTCAGACCTCCCCTATGAACAACTTTAATGTTGTGACCAGTTTACTGAGCCAACAGCAGTGGCACAGGCCTGCAGTATAGCACGAGGGAGACTGAGGCAAGAAGATTGCAAGTTCAAGGCCAGCCTGGGCTGTATGGCCTGGACTACTTATTGAGATCCTTTCTCAAAAAAAAAAGTTGGCAGGTGGAGTAGATCAGGAGGTGATGAAGAAGCAGAGGAGGGAATGAAAGGGAGAATGAGAGGGGGAAGCATTGGAATGAAGTAGGAGGAGAGGTTGTGCTGCTGTCCAGTGATTGACCCTAGATCACACTTAAAGACCTGCCCATCCTCTGCTGGATTGGTAAAAAAAACCACAGAACTCTGTGGTTCCTGTGAGGAAGTGTGAATGACTTGTGGTATTTAGCACAATGCTTATTTGGGGACAGATGTTGGTTTAGATCCCCAGGATCCTAAAGTGCCACAAATGGTTACAAGGTCTCTCACTGCTAGAAAAGCTGCTGTCCTCCCAGCTCAGCTTGCTGCAGTGAAGGGATGTAGGAGAACATTTGCTGTAGCAAAAGGTGTCAGAATCCAGGAGGATGGGCAGGATCCTGCTGTGCTGTCTGGGGCCATCTCTCCAGACCAGGGAGAGTGCTCCTGACAAGCATGTGGGCATGATATAATGGGCATTACTCACTAGGAAAGCTCAAGAATCTTGGAAATTTGGGCATTTGGTGGGTCGCCGGAGTACATGGAGGCATGCAGCACCCCTCAGGGCTCATCTTAGTCTCCATAGAATCTGAGGCCAGACTGTAGCATTCTAAGTCCCCATTCTCTATGGCATGACTTGAGACACAGCTGTGCAGACATATTTTTGCTTTTGCTTTTGTGAAATAGAAAATGTCTTCCCACTGACTCTCTGTCATGGAATGTGAGGGAAGTCCTCACAACCTATCAGTAGTCAGGCAATGTCTGTTGTAATTATGTTCAGGACCAAAGGCTCACATGCTGCTGTAACTTTACTTCACAGTCCTACCTCCTCGCTGCCTACAGGAATAGCCACAGGTTTGCCAGCATCCCTTCTCTCTCCCCACCCCCTTATTTTTATCGTGCATTCAGGCTTGCGTGTGTGTGGCACCTGAGGAGGACAGGAGTGCACATGGGATCTCCAGGGACTTGAGTCACAGTTATTTGTAAACCTCCTACGGTTCCTGAGTCCTCAGGAAAAGTCAGTGTGTTTCACTGTAGGGACATCTGGACAATCCTCCTTCCTCTTTTAGTGGATTTGTAAGGTCTTACTCTAGTCTGAGGTGATGTCCTATAGTTCTCTAAGCTCTGCATGTGCAGCATGTCAGACGAGTGACTTTTCCATGTCCCTGGGAGCAGGGTTCACTGGACATTTGTGCCCCATGCTCACAGTCCTCAGCCTAACATAACCAGCATGTACAGCTGCTGTGGAGTCTGCTCCCACCTCCTGATGCCCTCCAGAGAGTAAGCACCTGGGTAGGGAAGAAGAGGTGGGAAACTGAGGTAAACATTCCTAGAGTGCTCTGGCCCCTCCCTTCACACAGACAGAAGAGAACACAGCAGCTCAACTCAAGGCACTAGGGAAAGAACAGTCTTGCCATCTACCTTAGGGACCAGATGCCAGATTGCAGGAAGAGGTCTCCTTCCTGACCTTATGTGGTTGCAGTGGTTAAGATGTTTGCAGAATGACCTAGCAGCTGTGATGTAGCCCTGAGGTAGCCGACTGGAGGGGAACTGTGGCCTGTGGTTGTATTCATGGCCATCTTCTTTTCATGGTGGACCTGGTTCAGTGGTGCAAGTTCTGGAATGTCAGCTACACTCCAGGCCTGTGCCACAACTGGACATGGACTTAGAGAACATGTGGTATGGCTTACACACACACACACACACACACACACACACACACACACACACACACACACACACACAGCAATTAAGGGCAACAGAGATCACAGCATTTCTGGCTGCACATAATGGTGCTGAAGCCAAAGGAGACACAGGGATCTGGGTCCCCAAGAAGTAGACATTGCAGCTTCCTGGTGACAGGCTCTGTGGGGTCCGAGGTTACTTTGGACTTTTTTAGTTAGTACAAGGTGATGGAAAGACCAGGAAGTGTGGCAGCACATGGCTCCTAGTAGCTGGAGTGTTAAGGACTCAGATATAATTTGAAATTTTCCTTGGGCAGCCACCCTGCTCCCAAATAAAGATATGGAGACTTATAATTAATTATGAATGATTGGCCTTAGTGTAGGCTTGTCCCACTAGCTCTTTTTAACTTAATTTAACCTGTTTCTGTTTATCTATAACTATCTTGTCTTTGCTTCCATCAGAGTCCTGGGAAGGACATAATAGTCCCTGAGTGCAACACAAGGGACTTCCAAAACTGTAGAAATGTCAGAAACACCTGGCTTCCTGGAAGTCACTCAAGGGTCCTCTGTACTGTCGGGGTATTTGTCTTTGGTCACAGGTCTAGAATATTTGAGTCTTTTCTGTTAAGCAGGAGTTTAAAAGGACTGTCTCCCCTTGTCTTGGTAAAGTTCAACAGCACTCTTCCTTTATGTTCTGGTTGGTCAGTTTATACAGTTTACTATCAGCAGTTATGGCAAAGTCAGTTTCTTGACCAAATGGATAGCTTTGCCAAGATGAAAGCAAACTCTATATGTAGGTTCTTCAATGCCCATCACCCTTTGATGAAGTAGATTGGTGCTACTAAGAGCAGACTTGTCTCACTCTCATGAAAATCTTATGCCAAATGTCATATTTTGTAGGTCTCTGAAGCATTTGAATATCACCTATCTAAAATATATCTGTTTAACCTTTAAAACAAATCTAACAAGACTATAAGTTTGGTTGTTATCGATGAATAACTACTAACCTCCATTTTAATTATCATAAGCAATAACTCTCAAGCACCAGATCTTTTTTTATATTCTTTTATTTTTCATTAAAAAATTGCACTTCCTCCCCTTTTCCCAGTCCCCTCCTGGTCCCCCACTAAACCTCCTCCCTCCCCCTGCTTCCTTAAAAGGGAGCAGGGTACCCTGCCCTGTGGGAAGCCCAAGGCCCTTCCCCCTCCATCCTGGCGTAGGAAGGTGTGCATCCATATAGACTAGATTCCCAAAAAGCTAATACATGCAGAAGAGATAGGTCCCAGTGCCATTATCATTAGCTTCTCAGTCAGCCCCCATTGGCAGCCACATTCAGAGATTCCGGTTTGATCATATGCTCATTCAGTCCTGGTCCATCTGGATTTGGTGAGCTCCCATTAGATCAGGCACACTGTCCGTGTTGGTGGACCAGCCTCTCCCAGTCCCGATTTCCTTGCTCATCTTCTCCCACCTTCTGCTCTTCAGCTGGACCTTGGGAGCTCAGTCCTTTGCTCTGATGTGAATGTGGGTCTCTGTCTCTATCTCCATCCATCGGACGAAATTTCTATGGTGATGATCAAGATATTCATCAATGTGACTATGGGACAAGGCTAGATCAGGCACCTTCTCTGCTGCCCAAGTACTTAGCTGGGGACATCCCTGTGGACACCTGTGATCCCCTCTAGAGTCAAGACTCTTGCCAATCCTAAAATGACTCCCTTAATGTAGATATCTTATTCCCTTCTCCAATATCCACCCTTCCTCCATCTCCACCCTCCCACTCCTCCAAGCTCTCCCCAGTCCATCCCTTCTCCCTCTCTCTCTCCCTTTCACCCCCCCACCTACACCCCTATTCCCATTCCCGTGCCTCTACCTTTTGCCTGGTGATCTTGTTTGCTTCCAATTTCCAGGAGGATCTATATATGTTTTTCTTTGGGTTCACCTTGCTATTTTGCTTCTCTAGGCTTGTGAGCTATAAGCTTAATGTTCTTTGATTATAGCTAGGGTCCACTAATGAGTGAGTACATACCATAATCATCTTTTTGGGTTTGGGATATCTCACTAAGGATAATGTTTTCTATTTCCATCCATTTACATGCAAATTTAAGGATGTCATTGTTTTTTACCACTGAGTAGTATTCTAATGCAAGCACCAGATCTTCATATGCATTTTTAAATAAGCTGCATCAGTACAATTACTCATATAAGAATAGAAAACCATATATACATATATATGGTATAACAAATTAACCTTAAATTTGTATCACATACAAAAAACTCTACCAATGTAAAATATTTAAGATGAATAGTTGTCTTTTTATCCTATATCCCTGTTTACTCACTACATGATACAAACATCCAGAACCCACTAAATGACTGAAAGCAACCACCCCACCTCTTGGGGATATGGGCACTGCTTCTTATTGTCCGAGGGTGACAGCATCCCCAGAGAAACCTGAAGAAAAATGAGATAATGGTCAAATCCAAAGAAAAGTAGCTATAACATTTGTTGTCCAGTCTGTGTAATGGGAAAGTGCAAGCTCATCTGAAGTCCTGGTAGAATAGTCTGTGAGGCTGGACCATCTCAGCTAGCAAGCTTGAAGTTGTTCTGAATGAAGAACTCTGAAGAAACTGCAACAGATGCACTCTGAAAGGCTGGATCACTTGGCACACCCATTTTCATTGGTGTCTGATTCTCTAGCCTGAAAACACACAAACTTTCAAAGGTAACATATATATCTGCACTACCACAAATATGGACTGTGTGTTGTACACAAGCCAGCCAAAGATAATTTTGTTTTATGTTTGATCAGATAAAAGATATCTGTCAACTTTATAAGTTTGTTGGGACTGTATAACCAAACCCCTTTCCATGCCACATGTAAGGATGGCATGTAATAATGAGGACTCTCTAACCAACAAGATTTATTATGTCTCATCCAGTCCCTCAGATAGTCCCATGTCAAGGGATCAGCATAGAAATCACCATCTTATAGTTTTTCTAGTTTTATTTTTTTTTTTGTCTGTAGCCAGGACTTTCAGGTGTCTCCCCAATCAAATCTAGTCTCTATTATTATTGAAGGAATCCACAGCCTTTCATTTTCTGTGGAAACAAATATAACCTTTTCCCCAATACAATATATTTTCTGAATTCCATTTTAAAGTTAAGAAATTCCTAAAGTATCTAGGCAGTCTAAATTCAGCAATTCCTTTACAATCCCATGTCTCTCAGCAACTATTGTTTACTCATAAACATTCAAAAAACTTCAGAGTCAACAAAGCACCATACAGGATCCAGACTCCCTGCATATTTACCATCTTTACCTGGTTTATACATTTTATATTACTTTCCTCTTTCTTTAAAGACTTCACTTAATTACTTTAAACTACTATTCTTTCCTATGATCATCTATACCTACTTTCTTTATTTTCTTAAGCACCTATGCTCACTGTAAACTGTGTAATTGTTTTTCAGTCTGGTCCTGTTTTACTGTGCACCTGTAGTGTTCTCTTACCATGTGAGTCAAATCTTAAACTGTTAAGTGGCAGCTAGGCCCTCTCCCTTATGGCTCTGTTGGTTGGCCCCACCCCCTCCTTAGGTCCCTAAGAGCTTAGCCTTATGCCTGCAGGCCTGGATGGCAGCTGTGTTTAGCTAAGAGCTCCTTTCCACTCCCCTAGTTCTAGGAAGCTGCTGCCTGCCCTGTGGCAGTGTTTCCCTTAGCTTGTTCTTTCTACTTAGTGTGCCAGCTGTTCAAGTGCTCTGTTCACAGCAGCTCCTCTAAAGGAGCCCTCTCCTGCTCACCCCCTTTTCCAGGTTTCTGAGGCCCTGTGGGGGAAATTTGGCCCCCACGTTGGATGCCATTTGTAGTTGGAATTTTCTTTTGGTGCCCAACCAGCTCCTAAATAAAGACATGGAGACTTATTATTAATTATGAATGCTGGGCCTTAGCCAAGTCTTGTCTCACTAGCTCTTTTGTCTTACTTTAATCTGTTTCTATTCATCTACATTTTTCTTTGGAGCTCTTTACCCTTCTTTAATTCTGTATGTCTTTCCTGCTTCCTTTGTGTCTGTCTGTCTGGTCTTTGGCATCTATATCCCTGTGTCTCCTTTTCTTTTCCTCCAGTCTAAAATCCTCCTACCATTTATTCTCCCTGCCAGGAAATTCTACCTATATCTGCTCCTTCACTAGTTGTCATTCAGTTTTTTGTTAGAACACTCATCTGCCTTGGGCAGGCAAGGTGAAACATCAACATATCTTTACAAAATTAAATGAACACATCACATTAAATAAAGTCAACCATAGATCGAGAGGCAGAGCAAGTGACCAACTGACCTGAACGGAACATATGTGGAATCAGGAGGATGGATAGAGAGATGCACAGGAACTGAAAAGGACAGACATGGAGTTTGGAGAGAGAGTTGTTTGAGACAGTGCAGGAGATGAGAATTTTGGGTGGGATCATGGATGAGGTGGAAGGTCAACTGGGTGATTTCATTGCTCTGATCCAGGAGACTTTGACCTCAGCATTTGGCTCATGAGTATTTATTGATAAATTCAAATGATTGAGATTTTGTTGAAAACAACATCTGAAAATAATAGAAGAATATTGGTGAGGTAGAAGGCTCAGGGCACCCTGCAGAGCAACATCTATGCTGTCCAACACCCCTAACCAATGGCAAATATCCATAATCCATTAAATGACCAAAATCTATCCACTCTACCAACAGGTAGTTGGTTTGGTTATATACAAAACAAGTAGGACATCTCCTTATAATTTCCTTGGCTTGTTTCCATGTAATGGAAAAGTCCTTTTTTAAACCTTTGAAATTGACATGATTTTTTAAAATGAAATTCTGAGGCCTTCATCACATTTCCAATCAATAATTGATCTATTTCTGCATTACCTCATGGTAGAGAACCTGGCAGACCTGTATAAGACTGGATGTGTGTTATGTATATGGGATGATGCCTATTCCTGGTTATATCTTTTACCTGAATAAATAATAACTTCAATTCTGTATAATCTGATATAAATTCAGCAGCTTCAATATGCAAACAACTCTTTATGTATATGATGGCTCAGTAACAATGTTTAGAGGTTCTTTAAAATCCCTTAGTACCATAAGAATAACATATAATTCTGACTTTTGTATAATTCTGTTTCTTATGAAACAGAATCATAATTTTGTTCCACTTTAATTAAGTATTCTGATTTGTAACCTACCTTTTCTGATTTATTTGCATTAGTATAGAATGTAGGGGCTCCAGTTATTGGTGTGTCCCATACAATGTGAGGAGGGATCCAATCAGTTCTCTTTGTAAGTTGACTTCTCTCACTTTGGTGATAGTTGTTATTTTCTCCCCAAAAATTACTACAAGATCTTTGCCAGGGTTCACTTTCTTTCCATAATTTGTCAATTTAATCATTATTAAAAGGTACTATAATTTCTGCTGGGTCTATTTCTGCTAATTGATGATGTTTCAATTTTCATTTTAGAATTAACTCAGAGACCTTATCCACATAAGTTTAAAATTTTTTTTACTAGGTTTATTTGGTAAAAAGATCCACTCTAAGATAATATTTTCCCTCTGAATTAAAATTCCTGTAGGGAATATTTGGAGGGTAATAGATCAGAATGCAGTTAAGATTCATATCCACCTGATCCATATGTCCCTCCTGTAATGTCTCTTCAATCAAAGCCAATTTTCTCTCAGTTTCAGCTGTTAATTACCTAAGACTATTTAAGTCCTTGTCTCCATCTAAGTTTTTCTTTAAATTAATCAGGTCATCAGCACATATCCCAATAGTGGGCCATAGATGGGAATCGTCTTCTACCAAACTTTGGAAGTCATTAGGAGTCTGCAATCAATCTCTCCTAATTTGCACCTTTTGTGGTCTAATTTTCTGTAAAACATAGTTTATAACCTAAATAATTAAAATAATCTCCTCTTTGTATTTTTTCAGGAGCAATTTGTAATTCCCAAAAATGCAAAATTTTCCTTATTTCTTCAAAAATTCTTTCTAAAGTATCTATATTTGAATCAGATAGCAAAATGTTGTCCATGTAATGGTAAACTATAGATTAAAGAAATTGCTTTTGTATCATTTCCAATGACTGACTTACAAAATATTGGCACAGGTTGGAACTATTTAACATTCCCTGTGGGAGAATATTCCATTGATATCTTTTAGCAGACTGAATATTATTATTTTTTAAATATTTATTTATTTATTTATTATGTATACAATAGTCTGTCTGCATGTATGGCTGCAGGCCAGAAGAGGGCACCAGACCTCATTACAGATGGTTGTGAGCCACCATGTGGTTGCTGGGAATTGAACTCAGGACCTTTGGAAGAGCAAGCAGTGCTCTTAACTGCTGAGCCATCTCTCCAGCCCCCAGACTGAGAACTATTTTAAAAAGGCACTGTGAAGGCAAATTTTTCTCTGTTTTTTCTTGTAAGAGTATAGTGAAGAAACAATTTTTTAAATCAATAACTATAAGAGACCATTCTTTAGGCAATAGAGAAGGTAAAGGAATGCCAGACTGCAGAGATCCTATTGGCTGAATCACCTTATCAATAGCTCTTATATCTGTTGTCATTCTCAATTTTCCATTTTTAAACAACAAATATAGGAGAATTCCAAAGACTGGTTGATTCTTCAATATGCTGAGCATCTAGCTGCTCCTGTAACAGCTATTCTAAAACCAGAAGTTTCTTTTTTGTTAAAGGCCATTGCTTAACCTAAATATAGCTCTCTTAGTTAACCATTTTAAAGATAGGGCCATTGATATCTCTGGAAGTTTTCCAGTTGTTCTTTGCTTTTGTACAGCCTGAATGGTCAGTGACTGTTTATTATAGTACCTTATAATATCCTTCCCAGAAACATAAATTGGTTAATGGTCTGTTTCTGAGACTGTAGGAATGTTAATCTGGGTATGCCATTGTTGTTACAGATCATGACCTCATAAATTTACTGCTATTTTAGCCACATATGGCCTCAGCTGTCCTCTCTGTTCTTCTGGCCCTATGTATTTAACTCATCTCTTGCTTTGTTTTTCTTAAGATTGGGTTCCAGGAATTGAACATCTGCCTCCTAAAGAGGCCAATTCAGATGCCGTGATTCTGGAGTAATGATAATCATATCTGTACCTAATAATCTCATAATCCTTCAATTATAATGTTGCTTATTTATACTCTTATCGTTGGTCTTTGATCATTTATAGATGACTGCCAAAATATGTTTTCTCTTTTCTGTTGAAATTTTTTATGCATCCTCCATGGATATTTTATCATTCAGAGCAGCATTTTTTTTTTACAACATGCACTGGATTTTCTAATTTTCCTAAAAAGGTGTGTCCTCCACAGTGACTGGGAAGGATGTATTTGAACTGAGGGCCTGTGAGAGGCCCCCCAAAGAGTTTCCCAATGGTAACAGCTTGCCTTGTTTATCTCTTTTTCCTCTGCATTCAATGGTCCAATGTCAGACTTTGTCATATCTTCTTCATAATCAAGAATGTTGGTGCCTTCTATTTGGATCATTCCCTGAAAACATTATTTCTAGGAACTCCCTGTCTACAATTTCTTTCAGATGGCCTATTCTGCCACAATTAAAACATTTGTTATTTTGATGTCTCTTTATACCTTTGGAAATCACTTCTACTCAATCCCCAGTGTTATAGCCAAAGGACTCAACATTGGCTATGTGTAGAATCCTTTTGTCAATTGGTGCTGACCTTACCTTTAAGGGCCTAAGTATCCTTTTACATTATAAATTAGCATTTTTAAAAATCAGAGATTCAATGAGAACTCATATAGCTGCTGGATCTGCTACCCTTATTTATAAAGCTTTAGTTAATCTTAGCAAATAGTCACTAAATTGTTCTCTTGGGCCTTGTATAACCTTAGTATATGATTCAATTCTTTTTCCTAGTTCTTGAATCTTGTCCCAAGCATTCAAGACTGCTGTACCACATAGGGACAAGATGAGTTAATTGTATATAGCTTGACTATCCAGATCAGCATAAAGGCCCTCACCAAGAATTTGATCTTGGGAGGCCTCAAAACCTTTGGCTGTACCTTGATGTTGAAGAGTCTTAGCTTCCTGTCTCCAATAACTTTTCCACTGAAGCTGTGGACCATGGGTCTAATACAGCTGAGACTAACTAAAGCCAATCACATGGATTAACTGTATTTCTTGAAGCCCATATCTTTACCAACTGCCCCACACATGGTGAATGCAGGGGTGGGGGGTGAAGTGTTGGTGTAGGAATTCCTTCTGATTATGTGTTGCTTTCATTGGTTAATAAATGAAACTGCCTTGGCCTTTTGATAGGGCAGAACTTAGGTAGGCGTGGAAATCAGAACTGAATGCTGGGAGGAAGAAGGGTGGAGTCAGAGAAGTCATGGATCCTCTGCCTGAGATGGACGCCGGTTAGAATCTCCAGTAAGCCACTACCACATGGCGATACAAGATTAATGGAGATGGGTTAAACTAATATATAAGAGTTAGCCAATAAGAGGTTGGAGCTAATGGCCAAGCAGTGTTTTAATTAATACAGTTTCTTTGTGGTTATTTTGGGTGTAAGCTAGCCAGGCAGCCAGGACAAACAAGTGGCCTCTCCCTTGCAACAGAGTGTGAATGGCTTTTTGATGGGAGTTAGCACAGTTCCTGTTTGAGAAACTGATGTTGGTGAAGATCCCCAAGACCCTGAGCTGGCACAGATTGCTGATATGTCTCATACAGAAAAAACTGTTGTCCTCACAGCTCAGGACTGCTGCTATTGGTGGCTACAGAGGGAAAACAGCAGTAGAGTCAGGTGACATGCCAGAGTCTAAGAACATGGGCATGATCCCCACTGTCCAATCAGAAGAGAGTATTCTCACTGTGACGTGTAGTTGGTATCTCTGACTGGAGGGAAGCTTAATAACTCTGGTGTCCTCAAAATTTTGGTTTTGGTGAGTACATTGGGAAGTTTATTCTGGGGACACAGGGTATCACACTAGGCCATCCTTAGACTCAAGACACTCCTGGGTCAGTCCCCCAAATCCCAAGGCCCTATTCTCAACAGTATGTCATAGAGCAGAGCCCCAGCTGCATGTGCTGGGCAAGTGCTCTACAAATGAGTCAGATTCCTACCCTTTTTTTTTTGGTTTCTTTTTCTAATTTTTTTGATTCTTGCCCAAGCCTCATTCCCACTTGGTGTGGTTATAAATGATGATCTTTTTGTCTTATTCAAATTGTGTAGTAACAGACATTCATCACTTTTCAGGACATCATTTTGTGAAGGGTCCTGTTATCACATAATATTGTGCGAGCACATTGCATGTAATTAAAAATAACCACCACAGTGGAAATGACATGCCACGATGCTCATGTCCCCCCTCCTATCTCATCTCTTCAGGTCGGCCATGCGTCCTCTTTAGCCTTGATTGTCAACTTGACACAGCCTAGAGTTATCTGAAACAAATGCCTCGACTGAGGAATTTGCCTAGAAGACTGCCCAGGAACAGGAGTTATAGGCAGTTGTGAGCTGCCTCTTGAGGTGCTGGGAACTGAACTTGGGTCCTTTGGAAGAACAGTACCTAGTCTTAGCCACTGAGGCATACTTCCATCCTATGGTCTGTACTTTACATTATGATATTAATGTACGATCATAGTGAACAAGGAATGAAAGGTTATGGCTTTAAAGGGTTGTATGTATGAGTCAAGTTGACAAGGGCTAGGATGTCTTAGGTAGCTTTAAAAGTCAACTTGACACTGCCTGAAGTCATCTAAAAGGAAAATACCAGTTGAGATATTTCCTAGATCAGATTGGCCTGTGGACATGTCAGTGGGAATTGTCTTGCCTATTTAATTGATATATGAGGGCCTAGGCTACTGTGGGTGGCACGAACCCTTAGGCAGGAGTTCTTGGGTGTCTAAGACAGCTGGCAAAGTGAGCCTGAAAGTGATCCAGGAAGCCACATTTCTCCATGGTTTGTGTTTCCAGATCCTGCTTGATGCCTGACCCAGCCTCCCTCAGTGATGGATTGTGTCCTGAAAGAATAAGCTAAATAAGAGCTTTAATCCATGAAGGTGTTTTGGTCATGGTGTTTTACGGCAGCAACAGAACTAGAATTTATGGGAACTCGAATTTGGTGCATCATCTCCCTTCATTCCATGAGAAGTGTGTACAGCAGAGAAGCATCTTGAGGGCTACGTTCAGAAACTCCCATTATCTCTATCATCACCATTGCTCTATTAATGCCATGGGGTTCTCACTGCCCTAATACAGCATGTGATCTTCAGAGCATAGGAAATGCAATAGTGTGTTTTGTACTTCAGATCTACCAGTCATTTTATGGTGACCTTGGTTTTGGTCCCATGGAAAGGGGTGACTGTTATAACTGCCCCAGGTTTTGCTTGCTCATTTATCTGCCAGTGGACACTTGTGAACCAGGGAGCTGGGCACATGGATGTCCAATGACCTTTCTGAAAACATCCTTTTTATTCTGCATGCATTCTCAAAGGGAAACTCTTGTGTGATGGCATCCTTAATGATTTTGTTGAAGAATTACTGTACCGTTGTCCTCAGTGCCAGCTGTGCCAGTTGACATTCCTGTGCAGAATGCATGAAGCTCTACAAGCTCCATCTCCTGGTAGCTTGGGTTTTCTAGGGCTGTTTCAAGGGAAGCCACACTAATGAGAGTGAAGTTTCTCAGTGTGGTTGTAACCTCATTATCCTAACAATGAGTGACATTGGGTATTGTTTAGGTGCCCATTTGTGGTTTGTCTGTTTGTAGAAATGTCTATGCAAGCCTTTGGCTCATGCTTTGCTTCAGATATCTGATACACATGTGGTTTTTAGTCTGTTTTGTTGTTTGTTTCCTGGGTATGACTGTCTTGTTAGACCTGCGGTTGTCATTAGCTTCTCCCTCTCATGGTTTGTTTCTCTTCTCCTCTTTTGACAGTGACTGTTTTAAAGAACATTTATTTTCTCTTTATGTTTGTGTAGGTGAGTGTGCCATGTGTGCATGAGGCAGTAAGAGAGAATTTGATGTGGCATTCCCTCTGTATGCTATGAAAATGTTTTATTACTATTGGTTAATAAAGAAGCTGCTTTGGCATATAGCAGGGCAGAATATAGGTTGGTGGGAAAACTAAACTGAATGCAGGGAGAATGAAGGTGGAGTCAGGGAGATGCCATGTAGCTGCCAAAGGAGAAGGATGCCAGAACCTTACCTCATGGCAATACATAGATCAATAGACATGGGTTAATTTAAGATTTAAGAGATAGTTAGGAATATGCCTAAGTCATTGGCCAAACAATGATAATTAATATAGTTTCTGTGTAATTATTCAGGTCTGAGTGGTCTGGAAACTAAAAAGCAGTCTCCAATTACAGGAATTCACTAAAGTGGAAGGTGGTTGGAACTCTCCACCATGTATCTTCAGGAGATTGAATTCAGACTGTGGGGCTGGGTCACAGGTGTTTTACCCACTAAGCCATCTCACCAGCTCAGGTAGTGGCTTGTGAGACACAAAGTTTTTAACTATTATAATGCTCAGTTTGTCTTCAGTTCTTTGATGTTTGTGCCTCTGGTGTCCTATCCACATGACCACCAACAGCCAAGTGTACTGAAGCTTCTGTCCCCTGGATCACTACAGGTGAACTCATACCTCCAGGTATTTGATCCATTTAAACTTCATCTTTGTGAGTAATATTAGCTACTGGTAGTTGCATTCTTGTGCATGTGGTTACTGGGTTGCCCAGTTCCATTCCAAACTGTCTTCTGTGATGTGTACATGTGTTGCTTTTATTGGTCTATGAATAAAACTGTTTGGCTAAGGCCTAGAGTCTTTTACAGACCTTTTACAGACCTTCTTCAGAAGCAGGAAAATTTTCAAAACCATCTTACCCTGTCTTGGCAAGGTTTGGCAGTCATTTTGCTTGTATCCTGCTTGTCCAGTATGGACACTGTGCATTTTGTCAGTGGTCAAGGCAGAGGCAGTTCTTTGCTCAAAGGACAGTTTTGCCAAAATGATATCCAGCTCCAAGTGGTGTATCTTCAGTGCCCAACATTCTCTTGGGAATAGATCAGTGATGCCAGGAGCAATCGTATCTGACATGAACAGAATCCTAAGTTATTTAAATGCTATATTCTACAGTTCTTTGAAGTGGTTGAAGATGACCTGTCTGTGCAGAATACAATCTGTATGCATCTAAAGGACCTGATTAGTCTAACTATACGTATGACAAGCATGGATGACTATTGACCTATAATTTCTAATACCTATGTAAATTAAACACTAAGGCTTCATATTAAAATATTAAACAATCTTTAAACATCTGTGCAGCAAATGAGGACAATGACCTCTAAATGTAAACAATTTATAAGTATCTTGATCGGAGGTAGAGATGTATAGTGCCATATGATAAATATATCCTAAAATTTCATCAATATACAAAATATCTTAAGCAGAGGTAGAAACATGTATGCACACAACATAAAATATAACTTTGCAGAGGTGGACAAATATTGTAAACAGAATTAGGAGCATATTCAATATAACAAATATAATTTGAATTTGTATCAGTATACAAGAATGTATACCAATGTAAATTGTCTATAATAGCTCACAACTATTCTCACTTTATTCACTATTATTATTAATGTGAGTAAGCTCACACTAATCTACCTATTATCTCATCCAATCCCCCCTTTTTTCAAAAGAGATCCTTGAGCCTACTTAATTCCACCCCAACCCCCAAACCTATACCACTCATAATCAATCCCTAGTAGATTTCACTAACTCTGAGGACAAACTTTGTTGGGAGAGGAGAAGTCATCTTCTAGAATTACTTCCGGTTGTCATGGGGGTAATGTTATTTCTATGGGATCCTATGAAAACTAAAATGATGGTTAACTTTCAAGATTACTGTCTGGTATAATTGCAAATCGTCTCTGAGTAGCCAGTAGGGTTTTTCTAAAGTTCTTATTTGAAGTTCTGGCCGGAGCACTGTAAGGAATTGCACCATCTCAGCTAGCCAAGTTGGAATTATCTTGAGCAGTTTGTAACCCATAACCAATCTTAAAGTGGTGCTATCAACCTTATGATGTCATATCAGCCAGGTGGAATCGTTGTATAGCCCCATCTTCTTTCTGAAAACTTCAAAGATTACTGCAGGAAAATTTATTGTACATTGTGGAAAACTTAAACATTATTCATGTAGACACATATTCAATGGAAGGTATTATAGAGACAAAAATAGATATGGGGAGAAGTAAAATTTATTCTAAATTCTTTCTTCATTCTGTCCCATATCAGATGGCTCCTGATATGAGACAAAAACTCTAAATTTTTCTTTTAACGACATGCTTGTATTTAGAGAAGGATAGCCATTTTCCAACTCCAAAGCCAGCTTTGATTTACAATTTTTATTATACTGAGAAGTGTGTGTGTGTGTGTGTGTGTGTGTGTGTGTGTGTGTGTGTGTGTGTGTGTTCAGGTAATGAAATTTTACTCTACTGAGGATATGGTACCATAAGTCAGATTTCTTTTTGCTTGGTGATTCTTTCTGGATAGCTTTCTTTTCTTCTTTAGGCATCTAGATGTCCAAAGTCTCTCGACTTTTTGAAGATGAGTATTTTCCTGCAAAGACGAGAACAGAACCTTGCCCCAACCCTTTATGAGGTTTCCTTACCACCTGCGTGATCATCACCTCTGTGGATGAACTGTCATTTCTCTTTATCAAGAGGGTTCTCCTTTTCAAACTGAATCATTATTAATTTTGATGATAGTCATAGCTTTTCTTCTGTGGAAACAAGAGTGAAACTTTTTCCTCAACATAGCACATCTCCTTGTTTCTATTCCAAGGTCAACACATTCTTGCTGATTTAATTCAGAAATTTTATCTATTATTCAATGTTTCTCTGCAGCCATTGTTCCTTTAGCATTGTTGTTCTCATTAGCATTAAGAAAATTCAAGGTTAATAAAGCATTATGCAATCTATTTCTGGGGGTACTTTCTATCTCTTTCTGCTTGTTTAACATATCCTTTATAGTTCGATTGATCTTTCCATAACTGCCTGACTTGTAGGATTGTTTGGTATACCTGTAATATGCTTTATACTATAATATGTAAAAACTGTTTCATTTTCTTAGAGACATATGCTGGAGTGTTATCTGTATTTATTTGTGCAAGTATACCAATGATGGTTATAACTTATAGTAAATGTGTGATTACTGAATCAGCCTTTTCCGAATTTAAAACAGTTGCCCATTGAAATCCTCAATAGGTATCAATGGTGTGGCATACATATTTTAATTGTTCAAATTCTACAAAGTTGAACACATCCATCTCCCAGATTTTATTCCTTCGAATACCTTTTGGGTTTCTTCCTGCAGGTAGTGGTGTTTGTTATATAAAGATCACAAGGGCATCTCCTTATAATTTCATTAGCTTGTTGCCATATAATAGGAAACTCCTTTTTAAAAATCTTTGCTATTGACATGATGTTTTTTATGAAATTCTGAGGCCTTCAGCACATTTCTAGCCAATAAGTGATCAATTTTTGCATTACCTTGTGCTAGAGGACCTGGCAGACCATATGGAATCAGATGTTCATTATTTATATGGGACAAAGCCTATTCCTGATTATATCTTGAACCTGAATGAATAATGAAGTCAATTCTGTATAATCTGGTATAAATTCAGTGGCTTCAATATGCAAAACAGCATAATTATTTCTGCATATTCCGAATCAGTAACTATATTGAGGGGTTCTTTAAAATCCCTTAGTACAGTAAGAATAAGATATAATTCTGACTTTTGTATAGAATCATAAAGGCTTTCTTCCACTTTACTCAAATCTTCTGATTTGTAACCTGCTTTTCCTGATTTATTTGCATCAGCATAGAATGTATGGGCTCCAGTTATAGGTGTGTCACCCACAATGTGAGGAAGGATACAAGTAGCTGTCTTTATAAGGACAATTCTGTCACTTTTGGGATAGTTGCTATTACTGTCTCCTAAACAATTAGCACAAGCACTTGGCCAGGGTTCATTATCTTCCCATA
Organism: Ondatra zibethicus; assembly: GCA_004026605.1. Lineage (NCBI taxonomy): Eukaryota > Metazoa > Chordata > Mammalia > Rodentia > Cricetidae > Ondatra > Ondatra zibethicus. Next base: position 126,818 of record PVIU01000185.1, on the reverse strand, counting down.
ATTTTTAAATTTCATCACAGTAAAAGGCACTATAATCTCTGCTGGGTCTTTTCCCACTAATTGGTAAGTCTCAATTTTCCTTTTATAATTAATTCAGAGAATTTTTCCACATATGTTTTTAAGTTTTTACTTGGTTTATTTGGTAAAAATATCCATCTAAGATAATATTTTCCCTCTGCATTAAAATTCCTGTAGAGGAAATTTTGGACAGCAATATGACTAGAATACAGTTAAGATTTGGATCCACCTGATCCACATGTGCCTTCTGTAATTTCTCTTCAATCAAAGTCAATTCTTTCTCAGCTTCAGCTGTTAATTCCCTTGGACTATTTAAGTCTTTGTCACCATCTAAGGTTTTGTTCAAATGAATTATTAGATCAGGTGTTATCCCAGAAGCAGGTCATAGATTGGAAATGTCTCCTAGCGATCTTTGAAAGTCATCAAGAGTGCATACAATCTTTCCTAAATTGTACTTTTTCTGTTCTAATTTTCTGTAAAACTATTATATAACTTAGGTAATTGACAGAATCTCTTAGTTGTATTTTTTTAAAGGGGCAATTTGTAAACCCCATTTAGACAAAACTTTATTTATTAAAAAATTCTTTCTAAAGTATCTACATTTGAATGAGATAGCAAAATATCATCCATTTAATAGTAAGTTATAGATTTAGGAAACTGCTTTTGTATTATTTCCAATGACTGACTTACAAAATATTGGCACAGGGTGGAGCTATTTAGCATTCCCTATGGAAGGATCCTCCATTGATATCTCCTAGTAGGCACTATGAAGGTAAATTTTTCTTTGTCCTTTCCTTTTAAAGGTATAGTGAAGAAACAAACTTCTAAATCTATAACTAGAAGAGGCCATCCTTTAGGTATTAGGGAAGGCAAAGGAATTCCAGATTGTAGAGGACCCATTGGTTGAATTGCCTTATTGACAGTTCTTAGATCTGTCACCATTCTCTATTTTCCAGATTTTTTTAACAGCAAATACAGAAGAATTCCAAGGGTTGTTTGATTCTTCAATATGGTGAGCATCTAGTTGCACCTGTAGCAGCTCTTCTAAAGCCTATAGTTTCTCTTCTGTTAAAGGCTTAATTCATATTGTTTCCTCAGTTAATAATTGTAAAAATAGGGCCCTTGGTACCTCTGAAGGTTTGCTAGTTGTTTTGTGTTTTGGTACAGCCTGAAGGGCTGGTGACTATTTTTTTAATAGTAATTTATAATATCCTTCCCAGAAACATGAGTTGTTCTATGTTCCACTTCAAGAATTTTTCTTTCATCTTTTTTTTATTACTTAGAAAAAATACCAATCCAAATTCCCACTCCCTCCCCTCCTCCCCTCCTCCCAGTCCCTCCCTCTCCCACCACAGACCCTCTCCCCCACCCCTCCAACCCTAGGGGAGTGCCATGCACCCCGCCCTATGGAAAGTCCAAGGCCCTCCCTACTACATCTAGGTTGAGCAAGGGTTCCATCCAAAGAGACCAGGATCCCATGAAGCCAGTATATGCAGTAGAGACACATCCCAGTGTCACTATCAGTGACCTCTCAGTTAGCCCCAGCTGTCAACCCCCTTCATAGGGGCTTGGTTGTGAGATTTCAGGAATGCTAATCCAGGTATTCCATTGCTGCAGCAGATTACGACCCCATAGATTCACTGTTATATTAGCCACATATGGCGTTGGCCTTCCTCTCTGTCCTTCTTGCCCTATGCACTCAACCCATCTCATGCTTTGTTTTACTTGAGATAGAGTTTCAACTTCCAGGAGTTGAACATCTGCCTCCTGAAGAGGCCAATTTGAATGCCAAGATTCTGAAGTAATAATATTCACATCTGCACCCATATCCAGTAATCCTTCAATTACAATGTTATTTATTTTTTTAAATTTATTTATTTATTTTTTTAATGTTGTTTATTTGTAGTCTCAGCTTTGGTCTTTGGCCATTGACAGAAGTCTGCCAAAATATACATTTTCTATTTCCTATTATAGTTTTTTGATTCATCCTTCATGTTTATTCTATCATCCAGTACAGTCTGGTTTTTTACAATAGGAACTGTATTTCTTGATTCTCCTAGGGAGACATGTCCTCCACAGTGACTGGGAGTGACTGAACAATGTTTGGACTGGGGCCTGTGATAGGCCTCTCAAGGAGTTTCCTGATGGTAACAGGTTGCCTTGTTTATCTCTTGTTGATCTATATTCATTGGTCCAATGTTGGCCTTTGCCACATCTTCTACATAACCCAGAAGATTGAGACCTTGTATTTTTGTCATTCCCAGAGTAGACATATTTCTAGGAATGCCTTGTCTACAATCCCTTCTCAGATGTCCTATTCTACCACAATTAAAATATTTGACATTTTGATGTCTCTTCATACCTTTGGAAATTGCTTCTCCTACCCAAGCCTCAGTATTATAGTCAAATGCCTCAATGTTTACTGTATGCATGATCCCTTCATCCATTGGTGCTGATCTGACCTTTAAGGGCTCAAGTATCTTTTTTTTTTAATTGAAGGAAAAGGTTTATTTGGGGTTATGATTGTACCTGGGTAAGAGTCCAATACCATCATGGTCACGGGATATGTTAGTAGACAGGTATTGCAGGCAGGGAAGGAAACTAAAATTTCATATATACCACAAACATGAAGCAGTGAGAGTGAAATGGTGAAAGTTTTTCAATTCTTTAAGTCTGGCCTAGCAAAATACTTTCTTAGTTACTTTTCTATTGCTATGAAGAGATACCATGACCAATGCAACTTAAAATCCCAAGTATCTTTTTGCATTTTAAGTTGACATCTTCAAAAGCCAGAGATTCAATAAGTACTCATCTAGATTCTGGATCTGTTACCCCTATTTGTACAGTTTTAGGTAATCTTTGTAAAAAGTCACTAAAGGGTTCTCTTGCACCTTGTTTTACTTTCATATATGAATCAATTTTTCATTTTTGTTCTTGAATCCTGTTCCAAGCATTTAAGGCATGGGGCAAGATATGTTCATTGTAAATAGCTTGACTCTGTGGATTGCCATAACAGCCATCAATAAGAATTTGATCCTGGGAAGCCTCACATCCTTTGATTCATCCTTGCTGTTCTAAGGCTTTAGTCTCCTCTCTCTAATAGCACTTCTATTGTAACTACAGCCCATATTCCCGGACTGCTGAGACTAATTGAAGCCAACCATGTGTAGAGACTTTATTGCTAGAAGCCCATGTCTTTACCATCTAGCAAATGGTGAATGCATGCCATAAGATACTAATGATTGCACAAAGGACCCAGTCAACAAGAAAAAACAGCAGCCTACAGAATGGGAAAAGATCTTCACCAACCCCACATCAGATACAGGACTGATATCCAAAATATACAAAGAACTCAAGAAATTGGTCATCAAAAGAACAAATAATCCAATAAAAACAGGGTACAGACCTAAACAGAGAACTCCCAACAGAGGAATCTAAAATGGCTGAAAAGCACTTAAAGAAATGCTCAACATCCTTAGCTATCAGAGAAATGCAAATCAAAACAACTCTGAGATTCCATCTTATACCTGTAAGAATGGCCAAGATCAAAAACACTGATGACAACTTATGCTGGAGAGGATGTGGGGTAAAGGTAACACTTCTGCATTGCTGATGGGAGTGCAAATTAGTACAGCCCCTTTGGATGTCAGTATGGTGATATCTCAGAAAATTAGGAAACAATACTCCTTAAGACCCAGCAATACCACTTTTGGGTATATACCCAAAGGATACTCAATAGTACCACAAGGACATGTGATCAACTATGTTCATAGCAGCATTGTTTGTCATAACCATCCATAGTAGAAACAAAAATGCTATTAAATTTCTGGATGGTAATATTGTCTGCAATTATACAATTTTCAAATTTACCTATTTATTTATTAATCAAATGAACTTACCTCTTATAAATTTTCAGAAAATTGTTGTATGTATAATAATCTTTATTGACCAGCAGGTGTCATGGTTTCAGGTACAGGGCAGGGTGATGTGACTGGCAGTGACACAATGTGGTCCTGTGGTAGTTGCTTAAATACTAACAAATATACTAACAAATTGAGAGCAAGTAAATCAATTCCATATATGAAGAAGATCTGAGTGGAGCTTAGAGCTTGCAGGCAGTCATGAGCCGTGAGGTTATTGGCTGGGACTTGGGCCAGGCATTCGCATATTCAAAATGGGAATGAAAACTGGAGTCCCCTGTCCCCAGAGACAGAGCTAGGCCTGATTAAAACAGGCCTGGATGGAACCAGAGAGGCCTCAGAGGGGTTTCAGCAAAATACTGCTTAGTATGTGGGATCAAGCCATATAGATGGGGATGAGAGAAGTTCACAGACCTTCTGGGCCAGCTGCAGTAGGCATGCATTCGGGCCCCACGTGGGTACCACTCTGTTGCTGCTTATAACAAAATAGTTCCACACTATCCCAGAATGGAGTATAATAAAGGTTTATTTATTATTTAGGGGTAGATTCACAGAAAGAGCAGTGATCAGCAGTCCTCAGCATGGGAAGGGAGCTGGAACCGAATTCAGCAGCCAAAAGGGGGCAATGCATGTTTTTACATCTGCATATAAAGTACATGTGACCACACCTAAAATGAGCCATATCTTAAAGGCTATTGACTGAAGGAGTTTCCACAGCAATAGAGAGAGAAAGAAGGTGGATTCAGGGAGACACCATGTAGCTGCCAAAGGAGAAAGATGTTGCTGGAATCTTACCATTAGGCCACAGCCTTGTAGTGATACACAGATTAATATAAATGGATTCATTAAAGATGTAAGAGCTGGTTAATAAGAAGCCTGAGTAAATTAATATAGTTTTGTGTGATTATTTGGGTCTGGGCAGTGGGAAACACAAGAGCTGCCTCTATTTACAAAATGGCATCCAACGTGGGGCAAAAATTTCCACATAAAGCCTAAGAAAGCTTAAAAAAAAGAGGGTTTCTAGACCTACAAAAATGGGAACCAAGTGAAGTTTGTTGGTAGCCACATTTTTTTCAAATAGACTCTGTTTGCTGGTGGTGAACAGAGGCATGGCTCCTTTAAGAGAAGGCTTCCTGATTCAGCATTAGCAGCAAAAACTGCATGACTTTGTTAAGAGATAGCTTCCTGGTTCCTGCTGGCAGCATGAACTCTGGCTCTTTTGGGAGGTCTTGCACTTAAATGGGGTTTGTGAGCAGTGTGCTACTAGTTGTTTACTGGTGACATAGACCTGCTGTGTCCCTGGAGCTGGAGCAGTGAGCATGGTTCACAAAGGTGGTGAATGTACCTCCATCATGCTGGATGGGGCAGAGCCAACAAGCAGGGCTGTAAAGTTGGTCCTAGCCACACCCACTTAGCATTAAAAAAAGGCACTCCTGATCAGAAAATGATTACAGATATGCAATAAAGACAGATTCAGACAAAAATAAATCTCTAAATGGGTTACAGTGTTGGATAAATGTATATAGGTTTGAAAGAGAGAAGAAAGAGTACAGACAGTCATAGATGAAAGGAGTAAAGATAAAAAAATAAATTTAAAAAATGATAGAGTAATAAAAAAGCCATGTAATGCTGGAAAATACAAAGTCTGGATTATGTGTATCATTGTGTTTTCTTTGAATTCTTTTGACTGCAGAGAGATATTTGATTCTGGGAGTTGTTAAGCTAAACCAACATAAAGGTATCTTGACTTCAAAATTTGGTTCTAAGAATATATTACTTTGGAAAAGAGGTTCTGCTTTTGTTTCCACAGAAGATGAGAACCTGTGGATTTCTTCCAGGCTAATGTAGTTTGAGAAAACAAGGTCCCCCAAAAGGAATCTGTGAATCCTAAAAATACTTCACCCAACAAACAGCAGGAAGCAGTTTGGAGAAAACAATGCCCAAATTACCAAAGTGATTGTTTATATATATGTTTGTTTTCATTTAAAGGAGGATATGATAGTGATGAGTGTGTGGCCACCCAGCCAGGTGGTCCTGGGAATGGAGTACAGGCCCCCTCCAATTCCCTAAACATTTCTGGTCATCCAGGGGGGTCTCCCCGGCTACTGGCTTTCTTTATTTACCCCATCCCATCTTGCCCCCAAGCACTCCTGTCCATCTGCAGGGTCCTTGGATTCCCCCAACTCAGCCTGCTTCAGGGATGAGGGTCTGAGGAGCCAGTGGTGAGTCCTACTGCTGCAGGGGCTTCTCTGCTCCACACCACCCTGCCCCCCAGCCCACCCTTTTGTCTGCGAGGTCCTTGGCCCAGCAAGAGGCCCTGCTCCTGTACTGAGGAGATCCATCTGGAGTGGTGAGTGTGTGGCTGCCTGACTGGCCGGTCTGGGAACACAGTACAGGCCCACTCCAATTCTCTAAATATTTCTGGCATCCAGTGGTGAGTCTTCCAAGGTACTGGCTTTATTTACCCCATCCCATCTTGCCCCCAAGCACTCCTTTTCATCTGCTGGGTCCTTAGATATACCAGCACAGCCTTCAGGAGGGGATCTGAGAGCCAGCTCCAGTGCTGAGGGGACCTAAGAGAGGGCAGACCACAAAAAAACCCCGAAGTACACAGTCAGCCACAACAAAGATTGGACCAAGACGTCAATACTCTCCTGGCTGCATTTGAAGGAAGAGACAGGCAGGCCCCAATGCAAGAATTCCTCCAACAACCTGAAAAACAACATGATAACACCAGAATCCAGCGAACACGCAACAGGAAGACTTGAACACCCTAACCCAGAAGAAGTAGAAGAAATCAACTTTAAACATAACATTATGAAAATGATGGAGACTCTTAAACAGGAAGTGAAAAACTCCCCTAAAGAAATGGAAGAGAAGACAAACAAAAAGTTAGAAGAAATGAATAAATACCTCAAAGATACCCAAGAAAAGCAAGAAAAAAGCAATCAAACAGGTAAAGGAAACAGTTCAAGACTTGAAGACCAAAACGGAGATAATAAGGAAAACACAAACTGAGGGATTACTGGATATGGAAAATCTGGGTAAACGAATAGTAACTACAGAGACAAGTATAACCAACAGAATACAAGAGATAGAAGAACGAATCTCAGGTGCTGAAGATACTATAGAGGAAATAGACTCACTGATCAAAGAAAACAGCAAATCCAACAAATTCTTAACAGAAAACATCCAGGAAATCTGGGACACCATGAAAAGACCAAACCTGACAATAATAGGGGTAGAAGAAGGAGAAGAATTCCAGCTCAAAGGCCCAGAAATATATTCAACAAAATTATAGAAGAAAACTTTTCCAACCTAAAGAAGGATAGTCCTATGAAGGTACAAGAAGCTTCAGAACACCAAATAGACTGGATCAAAAAAAGATCCCCTCACAATATAATAATCAAAACACAAAACATACAGAATAAAGAAAGAATATTAAGAGCTGCAAAGGAAAAAGGGCAAGTAACATATAAAGATAAACCTATCAGAATTACACATGACTTCTCAATGGAAAACATGAAAGCCAGAAGGTCTTGGATAGATGTGCTGCAGACACTAAGAGACCATGGATGCAAGCCCAGACTACTATACCCAGCAAAGCTTTCTTTCACCATCGATGGAGAAAACCAGATATTCCAGGACAAAAACAGATTTAAACAGTATGTAGCCACAAACACAGCCTTACAGAAAGTACTAGAAGGAAAACCACAACCCAAGGAAGCCAACAATACTCACAATAACAAAGACATCTGATAACCTCCCACCAGCATAACCCAAAGAAGGGAAACACACAAACACTACCACCAAAAAAATAACCAGAGTTAACAACCACTGGTCATTAATATCACTGGACTCAATATACCTATAAAAAGGCACAGGTTAAGAGAATGGATACAAAAATAGGATCCAACATTCTGCTGTTTACAAGAAACACACCTCAACCGCAAAGACAGACACTACCTCAGAGTAAAGGGTTGGGAAAAGGTTTTCCAATCAAATGGACCTAAGAAACAAGTGGTGTGGCTATACTAATATCTAACAAAATTGATTTCAAACTAAAATCAATCAGAAGAGATGGAGAAGGACACTTTATACTCATAACAGGAACAATTAATCAAGATGAAGTCTCAATCCCGAATATCTATGCCCCTAATATAAAAGCAACCACATATGTAAAAGAAACATTACTAGAACTCAAATCACACATCAAACCCCACACACTAATAGTAGGAGATTTCAACACTCCTCTCTCACCAATGGACAGGTCAACCAGAAACTTAACAGAGAAATAAGAGAACTAACAGACATAATGAATCAAATGGACTTAACAGACATTTATAGAACATTCCACCCAAACAGGAAAGAATATACCTTCTTCTCAGCATCTCATGGAACCTTCTTGAAAACTGATCACATACTAGGTAACAAAGCAAGCATTCACAGATACAAAAAATTGTAGTAACCACCTGTGTCTTATCAGATCACCATGGAATAAAGTTAGAATTTAACAACAATTCTATCCCCAGAAAGCCTATAAACTCATGAAAACTGAACAGTCAACTACTGAACCACCCCTGGGTCAAGGAAGAAATAAAGAAAGAAATTAAAGTCTTCCTTGAATTCAATGAAAATCAAGACACAACATACCCAATCCTATGGGACACTATGAAAGCAGTGCTAAGAGGAAACTTCATAGCACTAAGTGCCCACATAAAGAAAATAGAGAAAGCTCACATTAGTGACTTAACAGCACACCTGAAAGCTCTAGAAAAAAAAGAAACAGACTGGAAATAATCAAACTGAGGGCTGAAATCAACAAAATAGAAATACAGAAAACAATCCAAAGAATCAATGAAACAAAGAACTGGTTCTTTGAAAAAAATCAACAAGATTGACAAACCCCTATCCAAACTAATCAAAAGGCAGAGAGAGAACACACAAATTAACAAGATCAGAAATGAAAAGGGGAACATAACAACAGACACTGAGGAAATTCAGAGAATCACTAGGTCTTACTACAAAAGCTTGTATGCCACAACATTGGAAAATGTAAAAGAAATGGACATTTTTTTTTAAGAAAAGTACCATGTACCAAAATTAAATCAAGACCAGGTGAGCAATTTAAATAGATCTATGAGTCGCAAGGAAATATAAGCTGTCATCAAAAACCTCCCAACCAAAAAAAGCTCAGGACCAGATGGTTTTAATACTGAATTCTACCAGAACTTCCAAGAAGAGCTAATACCTATACTCCTTAATGTGTTTCACATAATAGAAACAGAAGAGTCATTGCCAAATTCTTTTTATGAAGCTACAGTTACTCTGATACCAAAACCACACAAAGACTCAACCAAGAAAGAGAATTACAGACCAATCTCACTCATGAACATCAACGCAAAAATTCTCAATAAAATACTGGCAAACCGAATCCAAGAACACATCAAAAAAATTAACCATTATGATCAAGTAGGCTTCATCCCAGAGATGCAGGGCTGGTTCAACATATGAAAATCTATCAATGTAATCCATCATATAAATAAACTAAAAGAAAAAACATATGATCATTCCATTAGATGCTGAAAAAGCATTTGACAAAATTCAAAACCCCTTTATGATAAACGTCTTGGAGAGATTAGGAATACAAGGTTCATACTTAAATATAATAAAAGCAATATACAGCAAGCCGAGAGCTAACATCAAATTAAATGGAGAGAAACTCAAAGCCATTCCACTAAAATCAGGAACAAGACAAGGCTGTCCACTCTCTCCATATCTCTTCAATATAGTGCTTGAAGTTCTAGCAATAGCAATAAGACAACATAAGGAGATCAAGGGGATTCGAATTGGAAAGGAAGAAGTCAAACTTTTGTTATTTGCAGATGATATGATAGTGTACATAAGTGACCTCAAAAACTCTACCAAAGAACTCCTACAGCTGATAAATAACTTCAGTGATATGGAACGATACAATCAACTCAAAAAAATCAGTAGCCCTCCTATACACAAAGGATAAAGAAGCGGAGAGGGAAATCAGAGAAACATCATCTTTTACGATAGCCACAAATAGCATAGAGTATCTTGCAGTAACACTAACCAAGGAAGTGAAAGATCTATTTGACAAAAACTTTAAGGCTTTGAAGAAAGAAATTGAAGAGGATACCAGAAAATGGAAGGATCTCCCATGCTCTTGGATTGGTAGGATCAACACAGTAAAAATGGCAATTCTACCAAAGGCAATCTATAGATTCAATGCAATCCCCACCAAAATCCCAACAAAATTCTTCACAGACCTAGAGAGAACAATAATCAACTTTATATGGAAAAACAAAAAACCCAAGATAGCCAAAACAATCCTATACAATAAAGGAACTTCTGGAGGCATTACCATCCCTGACTTCAAACTCTATTACAGAGCTACAGTAATGGAAACAGCTTAGTATTGGCATAAAAACAGATGTTGACTGGTAGAATCTAATTAAAACCCAGATATTAATTCACAAACTTATGAACACCTGATTTTTGACAAAGGAGCTAAAATTATACAATGGAAGAAAGAAAGCATCTTTAACAAATGGTCCTGTCATAACTGGATGTCAACATGTAGAATAATGAAAACAGATTCATATCTATCACTATGCACAAAACTCAAGTCCAAATGAATTAAAGACCTCAATATAAATCTGACCACACTGAACCTTATAGAAGCGAAAGTGGAAGTAGCCTGCAATACAGGGGCACAGGAGAACACTTCCTATGTATAACCCCAGTAGCACAGACAATAAGAGTAAGAATGAATAAATGGGACCTCCTGAAACTGAAAAGCTTCTGTAAGGACACAGTCATTAAGACATAAAGGCAACCTACTGAATGGGAGAAGATCTTGACCAACCCCACATCAGACAAAGGTTTGATCTCCAAAATATATAAAGAACTCAGGAAACTAGACATTAAAATTCTAAATAAGCCAATTTAAAAAATGGGGTACTGAACTCAACAGAATTCTCAACAGAAGTTCAAATGGCCCAGAGATACTTAAGGTCATGTTCAACTTCCTTAGTGATCAGGGAAATGCAAATCAAAACAACTTTGAGATACCATCTTATGCCTGTCAGAATGGCTAAAATAAAAAACACCAATGATAACCTATGCTGGAGAGGATATGGAGTAAGGGGAACACTCATTCATTGCTGGTGGGAATGCGAACTTGTGCAACAACTTTGGAAATCAGTGTGGTGGTTTCTTAGGAAATTGGGAGTCAACATACCTCAAGATCCAGCAATACCACTCTTGGGAATATACCCAAGAGATGCCCAATCATTCTACAAAAGCATTTGTTCAACTATGTTCATAGCAGCACTATTTGTAATAGCCAGAACCTGGAAACAACCTAGATGCCCCTGAACTGAAGAATGGATAAAGAAAGTGTGGCACATATACACATTAGCGCACTACTCAGGGGTAAAAAAACAATGTCATTTTGAATTTTGCATACAAATAGATGGAAATAGGAAACACTATCCTGAGTGAGATAACCCAGACCCAAAAATATGAATATGGTATTTTCTCACTCATTAGTGGATTCTAGCCATAAACAAAGGACATTGAGCCGATAGTTCACAATCCTAGAGATGCTAAATAATAAGGCAAACCCAAAGAAAAACATATATAGATCCTCCTGGAAATTGGAAGCAGACAAGATCGCCAGGCAAAAGTTGGGAGCATGGGGGTGGGGTGGGGGAAGGGAAGAAGGGGAGAGAGAAGGAAGAAGGGGAGGATTGGCGAGAGCTTGGGGAAGTGGGATGGTTGAGATGGAGGGAGGGCGGATATGGGAGCAGGGCAGAAGATATCTTAATTAAGGGAGCCATTTTAGGGTTGGCAAGAGACTTGGCTCTAGAGGGGTTCCCAGGTGTGCATGGGGATGTCCCCAGCTAGGTCCTTGGGCAGTAGAGGAGAGGGTGCATGAACTGGCCTTGTCCCATAGTCCCACTGATGAATATCTTGAATATCACCACAGAACCTTCATCTGGCAATGGATGGAGATAGAGACAGAGACCCACATCAGCGCACTGGACTGAGCTCCCAAGATCCAGTTGAAGAGCAGAAAGAGGGAGAAGATGAGCAAGGAAGTTAGGACCACGAGTGGTTGGTCCACCCACTGAGACAGTGTGCCTGAGCTAATGGGAGCTCACCAAAGCCAGCTGGACTGGGACTGAATGAGCATGTGATCAATCTGGGCTCTCTGAATGTGGTTGACAATGGGGGCTGACTGAGAAACCAGTGTTAATGGCACTGGGATTTGTCTCTACTGCATGTACTGGCTTTTGGGATTCTAGTCTGTTTGGATGCATACCTTCCTAGACCTGGATGGAGTGGGGGAGGGCCTTGGACTTCACACAGGCCAGGGTACCCTGCCCTCTCTTAGGATTGGAGGGGGAGGGGGGAAGGTGTGTGGGATAGTGGGAGGGAAGTGTGAGGAGGGGAGGAAGTGGCAATTTTGAATGGTATTATTTATAAAGCAATAAAAATTAAAAAAAATAAAACTGAAAATATCAAAAAAAGGAGGATATGATATAGAAATGAATACTACAGGTTTAAGGTTGATTTTTTTTATACTGTGTGTGTATATATATATATATATTTCTGCTCTTATTTAAGGTATTATGTTTGTACAGCTCATTTAAAAATGTAATGTATGATTAGAAATTATAGGCTGATAAATAGTTAGGTTTTCTAGATATATAGAAATATATTTCAGTTAGTTAGATAATCTTCAAAGATCTATAGACTATGGCATTTTAAAGGTTTTAAGAATTTAATCTTTTCTTGACAGTGAGACATGTATGCTTCTGGCAGCATCAATTACTTCAGAGAGGTTCAAGCGCATTGAAGAAAATTTGCCTTCAGTGTGACATGCTAGCCATTTGCATAAGAAACTGCTCTTGCCTGGATTGCTTGATGGCATGTTGTATGAACTGGACATGCAGGGCCCACAGAAAAAATACTGCTGAACTTGCCAAAAGAGGTGAGACAGTCCTTCAGCGTTCCTACTTCTTGAAAGAGTCCACCAGACATTCTGCAGGTCACAGAAGAAAGTGACTGATAAACTGCAAATATAGGCAAAGCAGTGTTTCAAATTTCTTGCTTTATGGAAAAGTCTACCAGATACTATGGGCCAGATACAGTAGGCTGAATATGGATGCCCCAATGTTACAGAAGGACTTTGGGTGACTGTCTATGCAGCGAGATGTCTCTGTCAATTCTAGAGTTTTTGAAGTTGCTTACAATGCACTTCCTGCTTACTTAGGTAATATAATATCCTTCTGTAGTCTTTCATGGAGTTGAAGACTAGATAGTTATAATTATAGTTTTCCTTAGTCATGATAAAAGATAAATTAGCTATAAAACTTTAGACGCACAAAGATAAAATAAATGATAGAATATTTTCTTTAATTTTTCCAGATACAAATAAACTAAATATTGTAACTGTAATTCTTGCTTGATAACTGTTTTGTTATATGTAATTTGACTATGTTAACGTTAAAACCTTCCTTTTTAATTAGACAGAAAAGGGGAGATGATGTGGGATGTCCTTCTGTTTATGTGTTGCTTTTATTGGTTGATGAATAAAGCTGTTTGGGCCACTGGCTTAGCAGAGTAAAGTCAGGCAGGAAATCAGAACAGAGATAGAAAGAGAAAGAAGGCAGAGTCAGGGAGAAACCATGTAGCTGCAAAAGGAGAAAGATGCCAGCAGAACCTTACTGATAAGTCACAGCCTTACACGGATTAATAGAAATGGGTTCATTTAAGATGTAAGAGTTAATTAAAAAGAAGCCTGAGCTAATAGGCCAAACAGAGTTGTGATTAATATTTTTTTGTGTGTGATTGAGTCTTGGTAGCTGAGAAACACAAGAGAAGTCTCTGCTTACACTTTTGTATGGAATGTTGTTAAGGTTCATTATTCGCCCATCTATATTACACCAGGGCATGTATTCTGGAAAGTACATTAGGCAATTTCCTAATGCAATTCACAGAGCCTTACCAATTCAAACTCAGATGGGGCTCCTACTGCATGCCAACAGTGGGAGGAAGAGAGTGCTGCTCTGAGGCTATCAAGTAATACCACAGACAATAGTAACACCATGACATTGAGTACAGTGGGACTGGGTGACAGAAATAATTCAGCACCATTATAATCTTATAATACTACATACATACATACATGTATGTGGCCTTTCACTGAAAGAGGCTTACAGGTCACATGACTGTCCCTAGGGACTGATTTCTTGGTGGTCTCCTGTTGACTGGGGGTTTTTTCTCCTGCATGGTTCTCACAGTCATTGAGTCCCAAAGAAATCACACAGAGGTCTACATTAGTTATGAAATGATTGGTCTAGTAACTCAGACTTCTTATTAACTCTTATAACTTATATTAGCCCATTATTCTTTTCTATGTTAGCCATGTGGCTTGGTACCTTTTTCGGCCAGGCAGTCACGTTTGCTTGTTCTGTGGCTGGATCAGGACTGCTGACTAGGACTTCCTTCTCAGAATTCTCCTGTTCTCATTGACCCACCTCTACTTCCTGTCTGGTTGTCCTGCCTATACTTCCTGCCTGGCTACTGGCCAATCAGCATTTATTTAAAACATAATTGACAGAATACAGACCATTGTCCCACACCAGTCTCCTTTGGGGGGCATATCTGTCTTCTTTTTGTAATAATATTATGATTATGTTCATATAAATAATCTAGAACATTAGTGTGACAGGCCCTTTTGACTGTATTGTATCAAGAGTGATACAATCCCAGTAGTAACTAAACATAATATGTTTTTACTCTTGTTCAACTTGAGTTTTATTTTCTGAAGTGATGTCTCACTAGGTGGCTCAGGCTATCCTCGGTAATCACACACTTCCTAATTCAGATCATAAATGATGAGATCAGAAGAATGTATCACACGCTCAGTGCATACTCCAGATTTTGAATGTTATCTTCTTAGCTCACCCGCATGAGTAGGAACCTCCAGTGATGGTGGTTGGGAAGTAGTTATAGCTCTCTGTTGGCCCCAGTGTCTCAAGAATGACTCTCCAAAGCTCTGCAATTTGCCATGGTGCTGTGATAAGTCTAGAGTGTGAAATGCATTCTATCTTATGCACTGGGTCTTCTGGGATTTAGCCCTATCATAATCCAGAGCTGTGTCCTCTTTGAAAACAGGAAGTATAGCCAGGCGGTGGTGGCACACGTCTTTAATCCCATCATGGAGGCAGAGGCAGGTGGATCTCTGAGTTCAAGGTCAACCTTGTCTAAAGCCAGGGATACTCAGAGAAGTCTTGTCAAGCAAAACCAAACCAATCAATCAAAATGGAAATGTGAGTTCTCCAATGTATATGTTTCTGCATGTGTATATTCATGTGCATACATAGGAACATGCATGTGGAAGTCAGTGATTACTGTCAGGTACTTTCCTCAATCACTTTCCATTTTGTTTTTAGATACAAGGCCCCTTTCTGAGCCTGGTTCTCACCGATGTGACTAGATTGGTAGCACACCCCAGGGTTTGTCTGTCCTCCCAGGTATAGTGTTAGATTACAGGCATGAGCCAATGTTTGGTTCTTGGGATCAGAACAAGTTGTTTACTAATTAAACCATCTCACTATCTCCAAGCATATCATTTTTAAAAAAGATGTTTGTCAGCATTTGTGGTCTCTTGGTATTCCATACAAATTTGAGAAATTTTGGAACCTAATAGGAATTACATTGATTGCTTAGATTTTATTGAGTACCAGATCTTTTCCCAGAATTTCTTTCCAACTCATGAACAATGACGCAAGCCTTCCTGTCTTAATGTTCTCTTTAAAATTCTACTTCTTTTCAGTGCATTCCATTTACATATCAGTCAGTCACTTATGATGATTTTTATAGGTTACTGTGCAAACATTTTATTCATTGTCTATGTGCACATATTTGTGTGTATGTGTGTGTGTGTGTGTGTGTGTGTGTGTGTGTGTGTGACTCCTTCAGAGGGAAACGAATGCACATGTATGCATGACTTCATTTCTGTGTGGAAACTAGAGGTCAAAGTTGAATGTATTTTTCAATTCTTCTCCACCTTGTTTATTGAGATGGTTTCACTGAACTTGGAACCCACTCACTGAGCTAGACTAGCTGGCCAACAACTGAGCACCCTTCCATTCCTACCACCCTAGCACTGGGATTGCACTAGTGGTTGGTGGGTCCAGATGCTTGGGAATGAATGTGTGTTCTCATCCGTACATAGCAAGCAGCATACTGTGAAAGCCACAGTCCTTCCCTAAAATATTTGTTCTTTTTGATGCTATTTTATACACAATACCACTTGTCATTCAGTTCTCAGATGGATCATTGTTAGATTAAGAAAGAACAAGTCATTTTCGTGTGTGACTTGGTATCTTTGCTGAATTTGTTCGATGTTCCCATATAGTATCATGAAACCTTCCTGTGACCTACATACACAATTATATAATCTGTGATCAAGGATTATGGTCCTTCTTCCTAACTGGGATGCATTGTTTCAAGTGAGCTGCAGCCTTGTGTCTCTCAGAGATGCTCACACTTCTACAACACTCAGAACCAAGAGCCTCAAGTGTGCCCAATGTATTCCATTGGTTTCCCTGAGACTGATAACCCTGCTCCACTCACATAGGAAACAGTGCCACCTGGAACCTGATTCAGTGGCTGCTGGACTTTGCTCTACACTCCACCCCCTTGGACTCTGTTCTTTGTGACCTAAAGTCATTCATCTGTCTGGGTTACAAAACAGTTTCACCCTACAGACACTCACCTAGGAATTATAAGAGGTTGATTTTCAAAACTTTGTATTTCTTTATATACCAAGTGTATGTCATCTCAAGCATTGGAGGACTAGGACATGCCAAGAAACAAAGGGCGAATAAAAGACAGATTTAGTGGTATTTAATTTGTATTTTAATAAATAAAGCTTGCCTGAAGATCAGAAAAGTAAAACAGTCACACTGGCCAGCCTTACAGACCAGGCAGCAGTGACACACACCTTTAATCCCAGTAGCCACATTAGCTTGCCATAGAAACCAGGTGGTTATGGTGCACCCCCTTAATCCCAGAACTAGAGAGGATTATAAGACTGGAGGAGACAGTTCTCAGACACAATCTCATTTAGAGATTTCCTGGAGGCAGGATCGCCATTTTCGGACTAAGGTCGAGGTAAGAGCCAGTGGTTGGTTGTTTTGCTTTTCTGGTCCTCAGGTTGAATCTCAATAACTGTACCTGAGTTTTGAGAAATTGTGTATCAGACAGAGACCACCATGTGACTAGTATCTGACATAACCTAACAGACTCCAGGGACTCTCTTAGAGTTGACATTGTCACAGCTTTCTCAGATCCAATCTAATAAGTGCCCAGGTTCTGAGTCTGGCCTTCCTGATCAATTTGGCAACCTCCAACCTGACCAGAAGGCGCCATAGGCTGCAGCCACCTTTCTCCCACTGCCCCTCACTAACCATAAAACCAATTAATGAAGTTTACTCTTATATCAAGGTGCTGTGTCCTGCCAACTATGTGAGCCTTGAGCCTCCAGGGTGGTCTCACCCAAATTTGTGGCCATGTTCTTTAAAATTCTGCCTGTGTAGCATGAGGAAGACACCCTACCTATCCCAATTATGATAACTGTAGACACAAGGCTCCACCCATCAACAATGGAAGAGGAAAATCAGACAGTGGCCTCAATGTGACAAGCACCTGGACATCCTGCTGGCCTCCCCAGGATTCTCTCAACAGTTGTAGATAGGTTTTCAGCTTTCTCAGATCAGAGCTAAGAAGTTCCCAGGTTATGAGGTTGGCCTTCCTCATAAGTTGAGTGACCTCACACCTGTACTCATGGCTCTCCAGGCTAGAACGCCATTCCCCACACTGCCTCTCACCCTCATTGGCTAGTAACACAAGCCACTTCGGTGACCCTTGCTACACAGTGATAGTGCCCGCAGAGTCAGTCACACCTCAGGTCCTATTTGCCGAAGGTTCAATGGAGATTAGCAAAAGTCTAGATCCATTCTGAGATAATGTCCTCAGGCACCCTCAGGTTTCTGCATGTGTGGCATATCGTGGACTGACTTCACTGTACCTAGTGATCCTGAACCTTGAGGTAGGGTCACTGGTTCTCCCACTGTGCTCACTGTGCCGAACCTTAAATAACCACTGTACAGATCCCTGAGGGGAAGCTGACGCTGCCCCCATGGATAAACACCCGTGGAGGGAAGAGAGGGAGGGGATCTCTGAGGCTAATGTTTGCTGGCCTTTTCTCACCCCTCCCTACAAACACTGGTTGAACAGTAAACACAGTTGCTTGGTTCAAGAGAGAGAACAAAGTGCAGCCTTTATACCCTTCAAAAGGGGCCAGATGCCCAGTCTGTCCTCAGAGTGTTTTTCCTGATCCTAGGTGTCTGGTGCAGGTGTTTCCCCAACCAGCCTGGGAAGCAGGGGTAGCCATGGCACTGCTGACTGGGGATGGCCTGTGGTCTGTGGTCCTATTCACGGCTGTTTTCCTGCTATTGGTGGACCTGATGCACCGACGCAAGTTCTGGACTGCCCGCTACCCTCCTGGCCCTGTGCCACTACCTGGGCTGGGCAACCTCCTGCAGGTGGACTTCGAGAACATGCCGTATAGTGTGTACAAGGTGAGAGAGATGGCAGTGGAGGGCAGTAGAGGTCAAGGTGCCCACAGCAGTACATGGTGGTGCTGAAGCCACAGGATAGACAGGAAGATGGCCACCAAGAGAACAATGCTTAGTGGTTACCTTGTGGCACTTGCTGCTGGGTCTTAGATCTCTGTGGACTTTTTAAGAGCAGAGGCTCAGTATGGAAAAGGCCATGGAGGTAGGCAGGGAGTGTGGTTGGACAGGATAGAAGTTAGGGAGGCCCCAGGTCCCTTGTGATCCCATTAGTGGCTGAGGTCTCAAGGACAGAGGGGAGGAGCAAAGCTCCAGTGTAGCCTGTCAGTCAGGAAAGCAAAGCAGGGGGAGGGACTGTGTCTGCTATAATCTCTCGCTGCTGTGTGGTCTCAGGACTTGCTCCACATCTCAGGCATCTGAACTTTCCTCATGTATGGTGGGGTAGGAAGGGGTCAAGGAACATGTACTGGCAAGGTGACTGAATGAGCATATCTACCATGAGACCTTTGGCGGATTTAGAAGATGGGGCGCATAGTCAAAAGATGTCATACCTCAGGCTAGAGATGTAGGTCAGTGATAGAACATTTGCCTAGCATAGGGCAGGACCAACGTTCAGTAATGTGTATGCTGCAAATGAACTCAAGTTTACACACTTGCACACACACACAGACAGACAGAAAGAGAGAGAGAGAGAGAGACATGTGTTGTGCTTGAATCTTCTAGTCTGCTAAGGACCTCCACTTACTAAGCATTCTGCCCCTCTACTTCAGCTTCGACAACGCTATGGTGATGTGTTCAGCCTGCAGTTGGCCTGGAAGCCCGTGGTCGTGATCAATGGACTGAAGGCGGTGCGGGAAGTGCTGGTGACCTGTGGAGAGGACACTGCTGACCGCCCTCCATTTCCTGTCTATGATCATCTGGGCTATGGTCACAAATCAAAAGGCAAAGAGCTATAGTTGGGTCAAGATATAAAGAATAAGACTTGAGGGGCAGTGAAGAGGAGATGGACAGGGCCTAATGGAAGGGATGTGTTCAGGCAATGTTTTTCAAGGGAAAGTCATTGCAATGGAGGGTGGAGCCTTGAAAGTGGCATGTGCTGATTGTGATAGCAAAGTGCTGGGGTGCTGATGGCAAAGACTGGCCACAGGGAAATGTTGGGAGCAGAGCAGACAGCACAGCCACGTATCCTTGGTTACACATAGATGTCCCTGCAGGTGTGGTGTTAGCACCTTATGGGCCCAAATGGAGAGAACAGCGGCGATTCTCTGTGTCCACCATGCGAGACTTTGGCCTGGGCAAGAAATCCCTGGAGCAGTGGGTGACAGAGGAGGCTGGACACCTCTGTGATGCCATCACCAAGGAAGCAGGTGGGTGATGGGTGAGATGTAGAGATGTTGGCATGCACTTATGAACAATGTTATGACTTGTTTACGTCTCTGCTCCTAGGACAACCATTTAATCCCACCACCCTCCTGAACAAAGGTGCATGCAATGTGATTTCATCCCTCATTTATGCCCATCGCTTTGAGTATGAAGATCCTTTCCTCAGCAGTCTGCTCACAACGTTACAGGAAAGTTTTGGAGAGGACACTGGCCTCATTGCTGAGGTATGTAACATGTGGACCTGCTTGTTGGGGTTTCTGTCCTGCCCGGTTTCCTGCAACCAAGTTCCAAAGAAAATCACATAGAGTTCTATATGAATGATAAACTGATTGGCCCATTAGCTCAGGCTTCTTATTAACTCTTATAACTTATATTAATCCATTATTCTTATCTATGTTAGCCACATGGTCCAGTACCTTTTTCAGCAGGGCAGGTCACATCCTGCTTCTTCAGTGACTGGAGAGGACTGTGGAGGAATGGACTTCCTCCTTCCCAGAATTCTCCTGTTCTCATTTCCTGTCTCTACTTCCTGTCTGGTTGTCACGCATATACTTCCTGCCTGGCTACTGACCAATCAGTGTTTATTTAAAACATAATTGACAGATACAGAATTGTTCCACACCACTTCCCCCTCTTTTTTTTTAAACAAAGGAAAATATCCATAGTCCACTTTTTGGGAATGTGGGCGTAGTATTCCAGGCTACTTCCTGCTGGTTGGGGGCACTGATAATTTTATGGGGACCTAAAGAAAATTTAGAATTATGATCAAGTCCTGACTGGAGTATCCTGTGAGGCTTGATCATCTTAGGCAGCAGTCTTCAATCTGTTCTGGATGTAGAACTCAGACATCTGGGCCATCTGTTCCTAGCAGAGATTTCTCAGGTGGTCTTCCTTGTTCAAACCTGATTTTTCTTAACTCAGAATGAATCCATAGACTCTCATTTTCTGTGGAAACAAAAGCAAAATCTCTTCTCCAAAGTACACCTTTTTACTTCAATTTTGAAATCAAGGCATTTTCAAAATACCTATCTTGGATTAGTTCAGCAGCATGTATAAACAAATATCTTTTAGCAGCTGTTGCTTCTTCCTCAACATTCAAACAATTCAAAGAGAACATAATAACATACAGTATCAAGATTCTATGTGTATTTTTCATCTTGACGTGGTTTTTTTAAACCTTTATTTCTTTTATTTTTACTTTTACTTTTTGAGAGAGGTTTTCTGTATATCGTTGGCTGTCCTGGAACTCCCTCTGTAGACCAGGCTGTCTTTGAACTTACAGAGATCTGCCTGTCTCTGCCTCCCAAGTGCTGGGATTAAAGGTGTGTACCACCACACCTTGAATTCACAGAGGTCTGTCTGCCTCTGCCTCCCAAGCTTTGGGATTAAAGGTGTGTACCACCACCCCTTGAACTTGCAGAGGTCTCTCTCCCTCTGCCTCCCAAGCATTGGGATTAAAGGTGTGTGTCACCATGCCTTGAACTCACAAAGGTCTGACTGCCTTTGCCTCCCAAGTGTTGGGATTAAAGGTGTGTGTCACCACACCCATCTACTCTCTTTTTTATTTTAAGGACTTTAACCTTTTTCTTTTCTCTCCCAAGCCTGCATATATTTTTAATACATTGTAAACTATTTAGAGGTTTTCTTCATCTTTGAATCTCTCTTTACTGTATATCTCTTTTTTCTGACCACATGAATCTTTAATTTGGTAAGCAATATGGTTAAAATTAAAGCTGTGGCTTTGACGGCTGGATCCAGCCCATTCCTTAGCTTTTTGAAATTCCAGGCTCATGGCAGAGGTACTGGCCAGAGCCATGTTTATTACCACAACTCTATAGCGTTTCAAGGTCCCTGCCAGCAAGCAAGCTGCAGCAGTGTGCTCACAAACCACACTCAAATGCTCCATAGTCGAACTGCCTGCCTGAAAGAGTCAGAGTTTGCCCTGGCAGGACAGCCCAGAAAGCCAGCATTTTAAAACGGCACAGCTTTCTTCCTGCTATGGCTGAAAACCGAAAAGCATGCAGTCAGCTTTTCATCAACACTATTTAAGTGTTCATGGCAGGACCTCTTAAAAGAGCTGCAAGGTTTTACAGCTAAAGCTGAGTCAGGAAGCTTCTCTTAGATGAGAGTGCTTGCCTCTAGCAAGCAGAGCCCATCAGATAAAATGCTTCTATCAATAAGCCATGCTTTACTCTATTCTTTTCTGTCTAGAATTATTTCCCAAGCTCTCTCAGGTTTTGTGTGGATGCAGTTGTCCACATCTTGGCACCATTTGTCACATGCAGGCCTGCTTGTTGGGGTTTCTGCCTGCCTAGTTTCCCGCAATCAATTTCCAAAGAAAATCACATAGAGTTCTATATGAATGATAAACTGATTGGCCCATTATCTCAGGCTTCTTATTAACTCTTATAACTTACATTAATCCATTATTCTTATCTATGTTAGCCACATGGCTCACTACCTTTTTCAGCAGGGCAGGTCTCATCCTGCTTCTTCAGTGTCTGGACAAGACTGTGAAGGAATGGTTGTCCTCCTTCCCAGAATTCTCCTGTTCTCATTGCCCCACATCTACTTCCTTTCTGGTTGTCCTCCCTATACTTCCTGCCTGGTTACTGACTAATCAGTGTTTATTTAAAACATAATTGACAGATACAGAATTGTTCCACACCAGAGGTATGAGGCTCAGGGAAGTCGATGTGCATGGCCACTTTTGTGCTGCAAAATCAGAATGAATATTCATTCAGGGCGAATAGGTCAAGGACCTTGTAGGATAGTCAAATGCAGGAGAAAATGCCTTAACCTTGGCAAATCTCAGATGACAGGAGAGGAGGAGTAGACTAAGGCTCTAGAATAGAGGTGAGCCACTTCTCCCTGTCCATTGGAAACTACACAAGACTGTTTGATATGCAGGGTAGAATAACCATTTTGTCCACCCTGGGCTACAAGACAGCCTACAGGCTCAAACTGAGGAAGAAGTAGGTGATGGGTGGAGAAAAACAGACCCTGAGTCCTTTGTGGGAGAGACTGGGAACTGAGACTGGTCCAGGTGAACACTGAACAGAAACAGCATCCAGGGGAAAGAGATAGATGGTCAAGGGGTAAAGGAGCTCTCCAAGAAAGCCTGGAGTTCTGAGTTGGATCCCTGGGGCCCATGTTGGAGATATATCTTACTTTACAAGTTGATTTCTGGCTACCAAACAAAAGGCATTGTGCACATGTGTGAGTGCGCTTGTACACGTGCATGTGCACACACATACACACACACATTAACTAATTAATTTTCAACTAATAATAAAAACAACTAGACTTCTCCTGTTTCTTTGACAGGTGCTGAAAGCCTTCCCAGCACTCCTCCACATCCCTGGGCTTCCTGGGAAAGCCTTCCCCAAGAAGAATGAATTGATGAATTCACTGGATAAATTGTTGTTTGACCATAAGACAACCTGGGATCCTGCCCAGCCACCCCGAGACCTAACAGATGCCTTCCTGACTGAGATAGAGAAGGTGAGGACAGCCACAAAAATGGACCCAGGGCCTTTGATTGAGGTGTTCTGTGAACTGTGATCCTAGGCAGGTGGGTTTTATGTGTCATCCATGGACCTAACAATTGGGAGGCATGACCATAATGGTAGATCATTTATTCCTTGTCCCTTAGCCTACTTTCTCTGTCTGACCTGTGACCCAGGCCAAGGGGAATCCTGAGAGCAGCTTCAATGATGAGAACCTGCGCGTGGTGGTGGCTGACATGTTCATTGCAGGGGTGGCGACTTCTGCGACCACGCTGTCCTGGGCCCTGCTGCTCATGATCCTACACCCGGATGTGCAGAGTGAGCCTGGCTGGGGCTGGGAGTTAGTGTAGGGAGAAAGACAGAAGTACTTGAGAAGCTGGGTGCTCCACCATCACCTTGACCCAGACTCCCACAATTCTGATGGGACTCTTAAGTCACCTACTCACCTAGAGGTAGAAAGTCAAGGTAGAGCCACTAAGGGACTGTTTCACTGAGGGGAGGCTGTTCCTCCAGGCCGTGTCCAACAGGAGATTGATGAAGTCATAGGGCAGGTGCGGCGTCCAGAGATGGCAGACCAGGCCCGCATGCCTTACACCAATGCTGTTGTTCATGAGATTCAGCGATTTGGTGACATTGCTCCATTGAATTTTCCACGTATGACATTCCGTGACACTGAAGTTCAGGGGTTCCTCATCCCTAAGGTAGGCATGGGCATCTTTCTCATAGGATTCCCACTAGGCAAACGAGTGGTAATTCTAATTAACACATCCTGGATTTCCAAATGGTGATGGGACTAACCTGGGTTCAGTACACTGTGGTCATTGCTCAGGATTCCCCAGGAAATGGGATTGTCCAATGAAACAAATCACAAGGCATTTTAGGAAACACTGCACACAGGGACAAGTGCTGACTTGGGAGCCCATAGGAGACTCATTACCATACTGTCCCTGCCTTTAGAAAAGGGACTGAGAGGCTCTGGGGCTAATGTTCAATGAAAGAATCCAGTGTGTGCAGGAAGAAGTTGTACATATGAACCTAATGGCAAGTGTCATGGCAGCCCCACCCCAGTCCATGTTCACACCATGTGCCTCCTGCAGGGGACGACCCTCCTCACCAACCTGTCCTCAGTGCTGAAGGATGAGACTGTCTGGGAGAAGCCCCTCCACTTCCATCCTGAGCACTTCCTGGATGCCCAGGGCCACTTTGTGAAACATGAGGCCTTCATGCCATTCTCAGCAGGTACCTGTGGGGTGCCTGTCTCCATGTCTCTTCCCAGGGCGCCTTGGAGGGTGGCCCTTCCATCAGGCCCCAGACTGACTGAGCCTCTTTCCCACCTACAGGCCGTCGAGTTTGCCTGGGGGAGCCCCTGGCCCGCATGGAGCTCTTCCTCTTCTTCACCTGCCTCCTGCAGCGCTTCAGCTTCTCAGTACCCAAAGGACAGCCCCGACCTAGCGACCATGGTATTTTCACATTGTCAGTTACCCCAATTCCATATGAGCTCTGTGCAGTCATGCGCTAGTATGTACAACAGTTCAATCCTTTTCCCCAGCTTGTGATGATTGATGTCCAATAAACCTGTTCTGTGGCTGCCACTCAGGTTCCTGGTCCAAGTCCCATCTTTGTCTCAACTGTGTCCCAAGACAGCAGTATACATCAGTCTTTCCCCTCCTCTTCAGACCTCTCTGATAAACATTAATGTTTTGAGAAAAGTGTTTACTGAGCCAAGAGCAGTGACACAGACCTTCAGTATAGCACAAGGGATCCTGAGGCAAGATTACAAGTTCAAGGTCAGCCTGGGATATATTGCTTCATCTACTAAATGAAACTCTTTATCAAAAGGGGGGTGTGTAGTCACAAGACTGTGGTGAAGAGAAGGAGGAGGGAATGAAAGTAAAGAGATAGGAAACACTGAGATAAAATAGGAAGAGAGGCCATTGTGCTGGTGTTCAGTGATTGACTCTACATCTCACGTAAAAACCCATCAATGGCTGCTGGGTTGTTGATAAACTGATGAGATAAGTCAAGACTCAATGGTTCTTGTGAGGAACCGTTGTATGGTTTTTGGTGGAAATCAGCAAAATTTTCATTTTGGTGAAGGATGATGCTATAGATCCCCAAGATCCTGAAGTCAAATGGTTAAGAGGTCTCTCACTGGAACTCTCAACAGAGGAATCTAAAATGGCTGAAAGACACTTAAGGAAATGTTTGACATCCTTAGTCATCAGAGAAATGCAAATCAAAACCTCTGAGATTCCATCTTACACCTGTAAGAATGGCCAAGATCAAAATCACTGATGACAACTTATGCTGGAGAGGTTGTGGGGAAAAGGGAACACTTCTGCATTGCTGGTGGGAATGCTGGTGGATGTCAGTGTGGCGATTTCTCAGAAAATTAGGAAACAACCTTCCTTAAGACCCAGTAATACCAGTTTTGGGGTTTATATGCAAAGGATGTTCAATCATGTAACAAGGGCATGTGCTCAACTACGTTCATAGCAGTTTTGTTTGTCATAGCCAGAACTTGGAAACTACTTAAATGCCCCTCGATCAAAGAATGGATAAGGAATATGTGGTACATTTATACAAGGGAGTACTACACAGCAGAATAAAATATTGACATCTTGAATTTTGCAGGAAAATGGATGGAACTAGAAAATATTATTTTGGGTGAGGTAACCCAGACACAGAAAGACAATTATCACATGTACTCACTCATAGGTGGTCTTTAAACATAAAGCAAAGAAAACCAGCTTACAAACCATAATCCCAGAGAATTTAGACAACAATGAGGACACTAAGAAAGACTCACATAGATCTAATCTTCATGGGAAGTATAAAGTAGAAAAAGATAAGATCTCTTGAGTAAACTGGGAGCATGGGGACCTTGGGGGAGGGCTGAAGGGGGAAGGGAGAGGCAGGGAGAGGAGCAGAGAAAAATGTAGAGCTCAATAAATATCAATAAAAAATGTTTAAAAAAAAAGAAAAAAACTCTGTGTAGCATGAGGAAGACACCCTATCCAACCCTATTATGACAACTGTAGACACAGGGATCCAATGACAAAAGAGCAAAGTGTGTATAAAATTAGGGAGTGATCTCCACGTGACAAGCACCTGGGCATCCTGCTGGCCTCCCCAGGATTCTCTTGACAGTTGTAGAAAGGTTTTCAGCTTTCTCAGACCAGAGCTACAAGTTCCCAGGTTGTCAGGTTGTCCTTCCTTGGGATTTGAGTGACCTCACACCTGTACTCATGGCTCCCCGGGCTGGAGCTGCCTTCCCCACACTCACTCACCCTCATTGGCTATCACACAAGCCGCTTCAGTAGCCTTTCCTATAGAGTGATAGTGCCTGCAGAGCCAGGCATACCTCATATCCAACTAGTCAACTGTTCAACGGAGCCTCGCAAAGATCTCAATCCACTCTGAGACAATCCTCAGGCCCCTCAGATTTCTGCCTGTGAGGCATATCGCTGGCTGACTTCGCTATACCTTGTGATCCTGCACCTTGAGGTAGGGTCCGCTGGTCATCTGCCCACTGTGCTCACAGTGCCCAGCCCTACATAACCACTGTGTACTGCTCCCTGAGGAGAAACTGATGCTGCCCCCATGGATAAACACCCGCGGAGAGAAGAGAGGGCAGGAATCTCAGAGGCTGACGTCCACTGACCTTCTCTCACCCCTCCCAACATACCCTGGCTAAACAGTAAACACAACTGCTTGGCTCAAGGCAGAGAACAAAGTGCAGCCTTTATACCCATCATAAGAGACCAGGTGCCCAGTCTGTCCTCAGAGTGTCTGGTGCAGGCATTCCCCCAACCAGCCTGGGAAGCAGGGGCACAGCCATGCTGACTGGGGATGGCCTGTGGTGTGTGGTCCTATTCACGGCCATATTCCTGCTATTGGTGGACCTGATGCACCGACGCAAGTTCTGGACTGCCCGCTACCCTCCTGGCCCTGTGCCCCTACCTGGGCTGGGCAACCTCCTACAGGTGAACTTTGAGAACATGCCGTATAGTGTGTACAAAGTGAGAGAGATGGTGGTGGAGGGCAGTAGAGGTCATGGTGCCCCAGCAGTACATGGTGGTGCTGAAGCCACAGGATAGACAGGAAGATGGCCACCAAGAGGAAGAAGGCTTAGTGGTTGCCTTGTGGGGCTTGTTCTGTGTCTGAGGATACTGTGTACTTTCTAATAGTAGGAGCACAGTATGGAAAAGGCCACGGAGGCAGGCATGGAGTGTGGTTGGATCAGACAGAAATCTGGGAGGCCCCAGGTCCCTTGTGATCCCATCAGTGGCTGAGCTCTCAAGGACAGAGGGGAGGACCAGGATTCATTGTAGCATGTCTGTCAGGATCGGATTCATCTTCTATAATCTCTTGCTGCTGCATAGTCTCAGGCCTTGCTCCCCAATTCAGGAACCTTAATTTCCTCTTGTATGGATAGGTATGAAGGTGGCAAGGCCATTGCTCTGGCAATGTCACCACTAAATGACCACATTTACTATGAGACCTGTCTGGGTTTAGAAGACTGGCTACCCAGGTCACAAGGTGTTAAATTTCAGGCTAGAGATGTAGGTCAGTGATAGAGCATTTGCCCAGCATAGAGATGGACCAATGTTCAATAATGAATGCCATAAAAAAGCTCAATTTCATGAGTGCAAAATTCATGTTCATGTCTGCATGTACACACTCACACCGACATGTGATAAACTGGATCTTCCAGTATGATGGGACCTACATTTACTAAGCATTCTGAACGTCTCCTTCAGCTTCGACAGCGCTATGGTGACGTGTTCAGCCTGCAGATGGCCTGGAAGCCCGTGGTCGTGATCAATGGACTGAAGGCGGTGCGGGAAGTGCTGGTGACCCGTGGAGAGGACACTGCTGACCGCCCTCCAATACCCATCTATAATCACCTGGGCTATGGGCCCACATCAAAAGGCAAGGAGTTATAGTGGGGACAAGATATAAAGAATAAGACTTGAGGGGCAGTGAAGAGGAGATGGACAGGCCCTAATGGAGGGGATGTGTTCAGCTAATGCAGGAAAATCACTGCAGTGGAGGGTGGAGCGTCCAAAGTGGCATGTGCTGATTGTGATAGCAAAGTGCTGGGGCGCTGATGGCAAAGACTGACCACAGGGGAATGTTGGGAGCAGAGCAGACAGCACAGCCACGTATCCTTGGTTACACACAGATGTCCCTGCAGGTGTGGCATTTGCACCTTATGGGCCCGAATGGCGAGAACAGCGACGATTCTCTGTGTCCACCATGCGAGACTTCGGCCTTGGCAAGAAATCCCTGGAGCAGTGGGTGACAGAGGAGGCTGGACACCTCTGTGACGCCATCACCAAGGAAGCAGGTGGGTGATGGGTGAGATGTAGAGATGTGGGCACGCACTTACAAACAACGTCATGATTTGTTTGCATCTCTGCTCCTAGGACAACCATTTAATCCCATCACCCTCCTGAACAAAGGTGCATGCAATGTGATTTCATCCTTCATTTGTGCCCAGCGCTTTGAGTATGAAGATCCTTTCCTCAACAGGCTGCTCAAAACGTTACAGGAAAGTTTGGAGAGGACACTGGCTTTATTTCTGAGGTATGAGACTCAGGACAGTCTGCATGAACTCTTATGCTGTAAATCCCATCAGAATGAATATTCATTCAGGGTTAATAGGGTGAGGTTGTTTTGTAATAGTCGAATGCAGGAGGAAAGGCCTTGACCTTGGAAAACCTTAGATTCCTGGGGGAGAGGAGCAAACCAAGATCACAAGCTATAAAAAGAGGGTGAGCCTCTGTCCCTGTCTAATGGAAACCACACAAGACTCTTAGATTTGCAGGGTAGAGTAGTCATTTTGTTCTCTCTGGGCTACAAGACAGCCCAAAGGAAGAACCTGAGGAAACAGCAGGTGGTGGGTGGGCACAAACATTTCCTGAGTGTTTTGTGGAAGAGGCTGGGACCTGAGAACGCCTAGCAGAAACAGGATCCAGAGGCAAGAGAGATGGATAAGGAATAGGTGATGGAGGTTTACCAAGAAAACCTGGAGATCTGAGCTGGAAGCCTGTGAACTATATGGAAGGTAGATTTATTCTACACGTTGTTTTTTGGCCACCAAACAGGTACCATTGTGCATGTGTGAGAGTACGCATGCAGGCATGCACATACACACACACAAACACATAACACACATAGACACACACACACACACAAACACATAACACACATAGACACACACACACAAACACATAACACACATAGACACACACACACACACCACACACTTCTTAATTAGGAATAAAAGCAACTAGACCTGCTCTCTTTCTTCCACAGGTGCTGAACGCAGTCCCGGTGCTTCTTCGCATCCCTGGGCTCCCTGGCAAAGTCTTCCCCAAGGTGACAGAGTTCATGAACTCACTAGATAAGATGCTGATTGAACACAAGAAAACCTGGGACCCTGCCCAGCCACCCCGAGACCTGACAGCTGCCTTCCTGACTGAGATAGAGAAGGTGAGGACAGCCATCAAAATGGGGACAGGGCTTTTGGGTTGAAGTGTACTGTGACTTGTGATGGCAGGCAAGTAGGGGTTATGTGGCACCCATGGACGGTACACTCAGGATGAATGGACATAATGGTGGATCATTTTGGCCTTACTACCCAAGTCCCTGAGCCTACCTTCTCTGTCTGGACCAGGCCAAGGAGAATCCTGAGAGCAGTTTCAACGATGGGAACCTGCGTATGGTGGTGTCGGACCTGTTCACTGCAGGGATGGTGACCACCTCAACCACGCTGTCCTGGGCCCTGCTGCTCATGATCCTACACCCGGATGTGCAGAGTGAGCCTGGCTGAGCCTGGGAGTTAGTGTGAGGGGAGAAAGATAGAAGTAATTGAGAAACTGGGGGCTCCAGCATCACCTTTGACCCAGACTCCCACAATACTGATGGGAGTGTTAAGTCACCTGCTCACCCACTGGTAGAAGGACAAGGTAGAGCCACTAAGGGACTGCTTCACTGAGGGGAGGCTGTTCCTCCAGGCCGTGTCCAACAGGAGATTGATGAAGTCATAGGGCAGGTGCGGTGCCCAGAGATGGCAGACCAGGCCCGCATGCCATACACCAATGCTGTCGTTCATGAGATTCAGCGATTTGGTGACATTGTCCCAGTGAATATACCACATATGACATCCCGTGACATTGAAGTACAGGGCTTCCTCATCCCCAAGGTAGGCATGGTCATTTTTATCCCAGGGTCACCACTGAGCAAACAAAGGCTATAAAGACCAAGACCTCCACATCCTGGATTTGCAGATGGTGAAGGGCTTAGCCTGGGTGTGAGTACACTGCAGCCGTTGCCCAGGACTCCCAGGGAAGAGGGATTGCTAGTGGAATAAGCCACAGGCTTACAGGGAGTGCTACACACAGGGGCAGCTTCTGATATGGGTACTTGCGGTAGCTTTGTCATATGGCCTTGAATGGTACCAGAAAATGGTATCAAGGGGATCTGAGGTTGACGTTAATGAAGGAACCCTGTCTGTGCAGGAAGAGGTTGTGCATGTGATCAAGAACCAGGGTATTGGCAGCCCCACCCCAGTCCATGTTCACACCATGTGCCTCCTGCCAGGGGATGACCCTCATCACCAACCTGTCCTCAGTGCTGAAGGATGAGACTGTCTGGGAGAAGCCCCTCCGCTTCCATCCTGAGCACTTCCTGGATGCCCAGGGTCGCTTTGTGAAGCATGAGGCCTTCATGCCCTTCTCAGCAGGTATCTGTGGGGTGCCTGGCTTCATGTCTCTTCCCAGGGTGCCTTGGAGGGCAGAGCATCCATCAGGCCCCAGACTGACTGAGCCCCTTTCCCACCTACAGGCCACCGAGCTTGCCTGGGGGAGCCCCTGGCCCGCATGGAGCTCTTCCTCTTCTTCACCTGCCTCCTGCAGTGCTTTAGCTTCTTGGTGCCCAGTGGACATCCACCGCCCAGTGACTATGGCATCTTCACATTGCCAGTTATCCCCACCCCCTACGAGCTCTGTGCAGTCATTCGCTAGCAAGGACAGCAGCTCCATCCTTCTCCCCAGCTTGTGCTGATTGATTGATGTCCAATAAACCTGGTCTGTGGCTGCCACTCAGATTCCAGGTCCAACCCCCATCCTTGTCTCTACTGTGTCCCAAGACAACAGGCTACAATCTTTCCCCTCCTCCTCAGACCTCCCCTATGAACAGCTTTAATGTTGTAAGAAGAGTTTACTGAACCAACAGCAGTGGCACAGGCCTGCAGTATAGCACGAGGGAGGCTGAGGCAAGAAGACTGCAAGTTCAAGGCCAGCCTGGGCTGTATGGCCTGGACTACTTAATGAGATCCTTTCTCAAACAAAGGAATTAGGTAGAGGAGGTCAGGAGGTGATGCAGAGATGGAGGAGGGAATGAAAGGGAGAATGAGAGGGGGCAGCATTGGGGGAAGAGAGGTCGTTGTGCTGGTGTCCAGTGACTGACCCAAGATCACATGAAAATACCCATCAACTGGGCTGGAGAGATGGCTCAGAGGATAAGAGCACTGCCTGCTCTTCCAGAGGTCCTGAGTTCAATTCCCAGCAACCACCTGGTGGCTCACAACCATCTGTAATGAGATCTGTCACCCTCTTCTGGCATGCAGGCATACATGGAGGCAGAATGTTGTATACATAATAAATAAATAAATCTTTAAAAAAAAAAAAGAAAGAAAGAAAATACCCATCGATGGCTGCTGGGTTGGTGACAAGCCATGGTAGAAGTCAGTACTCTGTGGCTCTTGTGAGGAAATGTGAATTGTTTGTACTGGGAATCAGAACAATTCTTGCTTTGGTGACAGATGTTTGTAGATGTACCCAACATCCCTGAAGTGCCACAAAGGCACTTTGTTACGAGGTCTCTCACTGCTAGAAAAGCTGCTGTCCTCCCAGCTCTGCTTGCTGCAGTGAAAGGATGTAGGAGAACATTTGCTGTAGCAAAAGGTGTCAGAATCCAGGAGGATGGGCAGGATCCTGCTGTGCTGTCTGGGGCCATCTCTCCAGACCAGGGAGAATGCTCCCGGCAAGCACGTGGGACAGATATAATGAGTTATACTCACTAGGAAAGCTCATGAATCTTGGAGTCTTGAAAATTTGGAGGTTTGATGGGGCCAGGGAGAACATGGAGGCATGCAGCACCCCTCAAGGATCACCTTGATGTCTATATAATTTGAGGCCAGACAGCAGCAGCCCAAGCCCCCATCCTCTATGGCATGCCTGGAGACAGTGTGTGAGACAGTGTTTTTGTTTTTGCTTTTATAAAAAAGAAAATGTCCTCCCACTGACTCTCTGTCATGGAATGTTAGGGAAGTCCCCACCGCCCATCAGTAGTCAGACAATGGCTTTTGTAATGTTCAGGACCAAAGGCTCACCAAGCTGCTGTAACTTTACTTCACAGTCCTACCTCCTCGCTGCCTGCAGGAGGCATCATTTGCCAACATCATTTGCCAACATCATTTGCCAACAGCTCCTCTTTATCTTTTCTCCCTCTTTATTGTATGTGCACGGATATTTGACTTCATGTGTGCAGTGCTGGGGAGGACAGGAGAGAGCATGTGATCTCCAGGGACTTGGGTCACAGTTAGTTGTAAACCTCCAGTGGGTGCTGGGAATCAACCCTGGGTCCTCAGGAAGAGAAGTCAGTGTGCTTCACTGTGGAGCAATCTCAACAGCCCTCTCTCACCCTTTGAATCATGATAGAAGAAGGCCTTACCCTAGTCTGAGGTGATGTCCTATAGTCCTCTAAGCTCTGCATGTGTGGCATGTCAGACGAGTGACTTTTCCATGTCCCTGGGAGCAGGGGTTCACTGGACATTTGTGCCCCATGCTCACAGTCCTCAGCCTAACATAACCAGCATGCACAGCTGCTGTGGAGTCTGCTCCCACCTCCTGATGCCCTCCAGAGCGTAAGCACCTGGGGAGGGAAGAAGAGGTGGGAAACTGAGGTAAACAATCCTAGAGTGCTCTGGCCCCTCCCTTCACTCAGACTGAAGAGAAAACACAGGTGCTCAACTCAAGTCATAAGAAAAAGCACAGCCTTGCTTTCTTTGTTGGGAACCAGCTGTCAGGTTACAATATGAGGTCTCCTTCCTCTTATCTGGCTGAGGTGGTTGATGTAAGATGTTTCCAGAAAGACCTAGGAGCAGTGCTGTACCCTGAGGTAGCTGACTGGAGATGAACTGTGGCCTGTGGTCATGTTCATGATCATCTTCCTTTACTGGTGGAGCAGATGCACCGTTACAAGTTCTGGAATTCCAGCTACCACCAGGCCCTGTGCCACGACTGTGCATGAACTTGCAGAACACTTGGTATAGCTTGTACACAGTGGTACCTAAGGGCAAAAGACATCACAGCACCTCTAGCAGCACACAGTGGTGCTGAAGGCACTGGAAAGACGGAGCTGTCCCCCCACATCGCTGACTCAGCAGCTTCCTGGTGCCAGGCCTGTGGGGTCTGAGGATACTTCGGACTTCCTTAATGCAAGGTGTGATGGAAAGACCAGGAAGTTGGGCAGGGCATAAAAGCTGATTTGGTATCTGGAAGCACATGACAGAAGTCATGAAGACTCAAGTCACCTCTGATCCCACTAAGGGATGAGGTCTTGAGGGTCCGGAAGAAGAATCAAGGTCTTGTGGAGCATTTTAGTCAAGAAAGCACATGGAGAGATGTGCTGTGTGATCTTGACAACATTGCCTGGCTCAAGGAACCTAACTTTATTTGTATATGGTAGCATGCTAAGAGGCCCAGTGTTAATTCCCAGGCTCTGACAAGGTCAAGGTCATAGCTTGGTTGATATATCCTTCTGATAGGCACTCTTTGTTGAACTCACAAGATGTGGCATGCCCAGAAACAAGGTAGCAGATGGATCAGAGGTACATAGGAGGGACTGGGTACAATAAGTACCAAAACTCTCAAGACATGAAGGTTTGTATACCGAGTCTGGTTCTTGCGTTCTCACGGACCTCTGCTTGGAGAAACTCTGACCCTTATCTTCAGTTCCCAAAATACTACAGAGATGTGTCCCATTTACAGATAGAGTGAAGCGTGAGGCTGTGATCAATAAAGAGGAGCCGATGCAGGAGACAGTGGTGCAAACCTTCTTCTAGTGTCCATCTTGAACCAATCATGCTTCATGCCCAGTTCTAAAGTCAAAGATTGTGTTGGCAGAATCGGTCGGATGTGGGCATTGGGCTTCGTGAGCAACAGTGGTGGTATGTGATCAGCCAATGAAAGGGAAACCATTGAATTTCAAGGTGGAACACGAGGGACATGTGTTAGAGGGTGGTGGCACATTTTGAAGGACCCATGGGTAGAACTGGACCCTGATGAGAAGAGGAATGTGGGTAACAGAGGATAGCATAGCCAGGTCTCCTTGGTTACACTCACACGGTGTATGTTCAGGTGTGGTCTTCTCACCTTATGAGTCTGAATGGTGAGAGTTGTGGTGATTTTGTCAACTCCTGCCTGGCCAAGAAGTCACTGAAGCAGTGGGTAACTGAGGAGTTCACTGTCTTCCTATCTGTCACCAGTCTGGTTGATAGGTGGTGTGTAAAGGAGTCAGGTGTATTTAGAATTTTCTTTGGATTGTCAACGAACACCCAAATAAAGACATGGAGACTTATTATTCATTACGAATGCTTGACCTTAGGTTAGGCTTATCTCACTGGCTCTTTTAACTTGATTTAACTTGTTTTTATCCATCCACATTTTGCATTGGAGCTTTTTACCTTTCTTTCATTCTGTGTGTCCTGCTTTCCTACTTCCTATGTGTCTGGTTGCCTGACCTCTGTTGTCTCTCTGCTGTCTCCTTTTCTTTCTTCCTTAAACCTAAATCCCTTTTCCTACCTATTCTCCCTGCCACAAAGTCCCACCTATACATCTTCCCTCTCTCTTTGCCATTCGGACCTTTATTAGATTAATCAGGTGCCTTCAGCAAGCAAGGTAAAACAGCAACACGTCTTATGCTGTAATGTAAACAAATACAACATATATTTACATAGTTAAACAAATGTAACCGCATCTTTGCATAGTTAAACCAATATTCCATAAGATTTCCCCACTTTTGTTTAAATAAAAAGAAAGATTTTCACTTTAACATAATAGGACTATATATAGTAAGAACAATTATTAAGTAAGAATTACATTTACAAGAGTCAGTCCATTTGCATTTGGCAGATTCAAAG
The DNA here is from genome assembly GCA_004026605.1 of Ondatra zibethicus. Lineage (NCBI taxonomy): Eukaryota > Metazoa > Chordata > Mammalia > Rodentia > Cricetidae > Ondatra > Ondatra zibethicus. The sequence goes on along the minus strand of PVIU01000185.1, from coordinate 91,090 downwards.
AAAATATTCCATTATCCTGTCCTATCTTGGTGAGTCCAAGGTTGTGTACCTAATTTTCTTTCTTTACTAACTTGCATTACCAACCCCAAATTATCTATTATCTTTTAAGACCTCAAAACATTTTTTAGAGAAACAATTTAAGCTTTTATGTTTCTCAACCTTATAAACTTTACATCTTTTTTTGTAAGTTTCTGAATTTGGTAATAAGGAAAAGTATAACTAAACTATCTCATCTTCAACTCCATCAGAGACCTGAAAAGGATGTAATATGACCTAAGTAAACAGGAAATACAAAGCAAGAAACTTCCAAAACTATAGAAATGACAAGCATCTAGCTGCCTTGACAGTCATCCAAGTTTCCTTGGTACCATTGGAGCATCTGTCTTTGACCACAAGCCTAGAATATCTGACAGACTTTTATGTGAAATAGGAGTTTTGAAGGACTGTCCCATCTTCTCTTGACAAAGTTCGGAAGTCCTTTTTCTTTGTGTCTCGCTTGTCTAGTTTATACAGTATACTGTCAGCAGTAGATGCAAGGGCAGTTTCTTGCCCAAACAGCTAGCTTTGCCACCATAAAAACAAACAATATATGGAGGTTCTTTGATGCACATCATGCTTAGATGAAGTACATTGGTGCTGCCAAGAGCAGACATGTCTCACTGTAATGAAATGTCTTATGTTATTAAACAACTTAAATATTATATTCTTCAGGTTACTGAAGGGTTTAAAGATTACCTATCTAATATATATTTGTTTAAGCTTGAAAATATACCTAAAATGACTACAAGTTTGATTGTCATGGGTGGCTAATATTAACCTGCATTTTCTAATTATTCTAAACAGTTTGTTATAATAGTTTTCAAGGACTAGAATTTTATATTATAATTTTAAATGAACTGTAGAAGTACAATACTTTAAACAAGAATAGAAACATATATGCAGTATAACAAAAATAACCTTAAATTTGTATCACTATATTAAAAAACACACCAATGTAAAATATTTGAGATAAATAATTGTCTTTTTATCCTATATTCCTATTTTCTCACTAAATGATTAAATCATCCATAACCCACTGAATGACCAAAAACCACCCACCCAACCTCTTGGGAATGTGGCTGTTACGTTCTCTAGACTGATTACTATTATCTGGGGATGACAGCATCCCCAGGTGACCCTGAGAAAATTGATATAATGGTCAGGTCCTAAGAAACCTAGGTATAACATTTGTTGTCCCTCCTCTGTGTAATGGGAAAATGCAAAGCTTATCTGAAGTCCTAGCTAGAATAGTCTGTGAAGCTGAATCATCTCAGCTAGATACCTTGAAGTTATTCTGAATTCAGAACTCTAAGGAAACTGCAAGAGAGGTACTCTGAAAGTCTGGATCACCTGGGCAACCCATTTTCACTGGTGTCTGGTCACATGTGAAACACAGAAACTTTCAAAGGCAACATTCATATGTTCATTAGCACATTCACAGATTCTGGGTTGTACACAAGTCACCCAAAGATGATTTTTTTGTTTAATTTTTTGAGTAAGTAAAAGACATCTGTCAGCTTTATAAGTTTATTTGGACTGTATAACCAAACCTCTATCCATGCCATATGAAAGGATGGCATGTAATAGTGAGTCATAAGGACTCTATAAACAACAAGATTTTTCATGGTTCATCCAGTCTCAGCACTGTTCCTATGTCAAGGGGTCAGCATACACATCACTTGTTTTGTGGCTTTTCTAGGTTTATTTCTCTATGTCTGTAGTCAGGATGTATAGGGGTCTCCCACAATAAAATATAGTCTCTATTAATTTTGATAAAATCCACAGCCTTTTATTTCATGTGGAAACAAAAACATAAGCTCTTCTGAAATGCAATATATTTTTGGAATTCCATTTTAAATTTAAGACATCCCTAAAGTATCTAGGCAGGTTAAATTCAGCAATTCCTTTTACAGTTCCATGTCTCTCTTCAGCTGCTATTTGCTCATCAGCATTCAAATAATTCAAAGAAAACAAGAGGCGGAGCAAGTAACCAACTGACCTGAAGTGAACATAGGGGGAGTCAGGAGGATAGATAGAGAGATGCACAAGAAGTAGAAAGGGGGGATATGGAGTTTGTAGAGAGAGTTGCTTGAGATGGTGGAGAAGGAGAGAGGTTTTTTTCTGGGACATTGGATGAGGAGGAATGTCAGTTTAGTGCTTTTTTGCTTCTCTGAGCTAGCAGGCTTTCACCCCAATGTCTGGTTCCCGAGTCTTTATTGATAAAATTAAACAATTGAGATTTTGTTTTTAAAAAACAACTAAAAATATTATAAGAATGTTTGAGAGAGAACGCTGGCTTCCTTGCTGATGTAGAAGACTCAGGGCACCCTGCAGAACCACATCTATGCTGTCCACCCTCCCAGAGGAAGCTGTGTGTCAAGGCTGTGGGAGAGACCTTCAGCGAGTCAACTGCACGAGGAAATGCCTTGAACTTGAAAAACCTCTGATAACAGGAGGGAAGAAGTGGACCAAGGTCTGGGTTTCTATAAAGGGAGAGAACCTGTGCCTTCTCTCTACATGGAAGCCACACAAGCCTGTGAGATTATCAGGGCAGAATATTCTCTATTCACCCTAGGCTGCCTAAAGGTTGGAATTGAGGAAGAGGCAAGTTTTTGGTGAGAAAAAAGTAGGTCTGGGTTCTAGTAAAAGAGGGTAGGAACTAAGGCTGGTCCAGGTGGACACTGAGCAGAATCAGCACACAGGGCCAGCCAGATAGTCAGTGAGTAAAGAATTTGCCAAGCAAGCCTGGAGACCTGATTCAATTTATGGATCTCATTTCAGGTGGAAAGAATTGATCCTATAAGTGTTTACTGTCTTCTACAGTTTCACAATGGCAAGTATGCCTATACACACACACACACCACACCATGCAGCACCTACAACATACACACACTTACACACACATGCATGCACACTATGCACACATTCTTACACATATGCACACAAACTATGAACAAACATAATACTACACTCATATACATGTGTACACATGGACACATTCATACAATATAAACACATACTATATGCATACTGTGACAGAGTAAGACAGTGCAGAGGTTCCCCTATCTCATATTCTTGCTAAAGCCATTTTATGTTTGACAAAAATTTTAGGTTTGATTTGCTTGATGGAAAATCCCATGGAAAATTACCTAACTCTATTTTAGGGAATGCAAGGTCAAGAGGCCCCAGCTTCTATTTATTTTGCCCAGCTAACTGCTTATCTTGCCTTCTATTAAACTGATTCCTTGCACAAAACCTTCCCTGGAGCTGCCAAGCAAGATAGCAGGATGTGGTTTTGCCTTTAAAAGCCCCTGTTCTAAATGCACAGGGCTACACTTGGGTCTTAAATACCTGAGTATAGTATGGAATAGAATAGAGAGAAAATAAGACTGAAGAAAAAGAACCAGTGCATCTAGCAAATGACTAAAACACACCTAGTATCACAGAAAGAGACCCAACACTGGCTGCTGGGTTGGTGACAAACTGCTGGAAGAAGTCAAGACTCTGAGTCTCAGAGTGGCAGGAGTGATGGGTGAAGTGTGAGTGGTTTTTGTTGGTAATTAGCACAGTACTTGTTTGGGAGACAGACATTGGATGCTGTGGAAGCTCCTTCAGCCCATAGCCTTTAAGATACTAGCCCACTTGGGTGTGGTCTCTTACACTATAAATGCTGAAGTAAAGCGCACACTCACTATCTCTCTTCTGGCTGCTGGATTCAGTTCCTGTTCCCCATTCATGCAGAGGACTGTGATCTGTGAGTCTACCCCTAAATAAATAACCATTTACTTACTCAATTCTGAGCTAGTGTGGGACTTCTTTTTTGCATCCACCTCCATCTGACACAAAGGGTAGCCATTGTCCAACTCCAAAGCCAGCTTTATATATTTATAAATATATATGTACATACATATAACTAATTCCCTCTCTCTCTCTTTCTCTCTGTCCATCTCTTTGTAAAACCCCACCACAGTGGAGCTAAGTGCAGCAACTTGAAAATTTCCCAGGCTCACACATGCCCCCCACCCCCACTGTCATTTTCCCTTCCGCATGTGACATGTGCAACTTCCACTTTGTGCTCCCTACTCATGAGCTCTGAGCTCCTTGATCCATGTACAGAATTGATTTAATTGCTTTTAATTTGTCAAGCAAAGCATATTTGTCAGTATTTAACCAGGCACCAATGAGAGAAACCAAAGTGGCACAGGACTGCTAGTGCCACGGCCAGTAGTTTCTCTTTACCACATGGCTGCAACCGTGCTACCTGCTGGCCGATAATGATTATTACACCTACTCCAATTCACTGTAATTGCCTTATGACAGGTAAGATCTGAAAAACTACAAAAATTACCTATAACATAACCATCCAGGAGTATAATAATTATTTCATTTATGCTATGGATGGTATTTTGCCAGGCTTATGTGATGTTCCTTATACATCTCTTTATTTGATGCTAGGGATTAGTTTTGTTTTTCATATTGTCTCATTAAGAAAATGGTTTGATAACAGAGCCAAGAATGAGGCATTTTTAGAAATGATACAGTCTTACAGACTAATAATGAATAGCTAGCTGGAAAAAAATCAGCACTATGGAGAGAGATACCATTAATTTAACATGCAAAATCCAGTCCATGTCAAAGGGTGCTGAGACTTTATCTGAAAGAATTTATGCTGCTGAATATAATACTTGGATCTGTTGAAAAGTTATGATAGATTAATGGATAAGATATATCTCCAGGAAGATAACATTCACACCATCAAAATTATGTCCAAGGATGAGACATTATCTTTACTGAACAAATTTCATATCTTGGAATCCTCAATGAGAGCATTAGAACAGAGCACAGACCAGGAGATTCAGACTTTACAAAAGGCAGTAGTAAAAATATTTGAAAAGATTGAGAAATTTATTGAAACTGATGAATAGGGGCAGAAGGAACAAGGACAGGATTTATCCTCATCAGTACAGAACAAACTCCAGGATGACTTACCCAGAGTTTTAACAGCCTATCTGGTAATTTCCTTGGAAAGACCATCTGACACAAAGTACCAAAGAATATACATGTGGTCAAAGAATATACATGGGAACCAATACATTTGAGTGATCTAAAAGAAATTAAACAAGCAATAGTAGCTTACAGACCACATTAACCATTTGTCAGGGAAATGGTGAAAATGTGGGCTTCAAGCAATAGGGCTACCCTGACACAACTGGCTTCAGTTAATCTCAGTGGTCCTAGAAGATGGAGAACTGAAGAAAGTTTTGCCTAAATGGGGATTACAAATTACTCCTAAAAAATACAAAGAGGAGATTCTGTCAATTACCTAGCTTACAAAATAGGTTTACAGAAAATTAGAACACAAAAGGCACAAATTAAGAGAGACCGATTGTGAACTTTTAATGACTTTCAAAGATTGTTAGGAGATATTTCCAGTCAATGACAATCTTTGAAAAATCTTTGGGATAACACCTGATCTAACAATTCATTTAAACAAAACTTTAGATGATGACAAAGACTTAAATAGTCCCAGAGAATTAACAGCTAAAGTGAAAAAAGAATTGATGGTTGTTGAATAGAAATTACAGAAAACATATGTAGATAGAATGAATCCAAATCTTAATTGTATTCTAGTCATATTGCTTTCCAGAATTTCCCCTACAGGACTTTTAATGCAGAGGAAAATCTTATCTAAGAATGGATCTTTCTACCACATAAACCAAGTAAAAAATTAAAAATGTATGTGGAAAATGTCTCTGAATTAATTATAAAAGGAAAATTGAGACTTTGTCAACTAGCAAGTATAGACCCAGCAGAGATTATAGTGCCTTTTACTACTGATGAAATTAAAAAAAATATGGGAAGACAATGAACCATGGTAAAGAGCTTATGCTAATTTTTTGTAGAAATTAATAGCAATTATATGAAAACCAAGAGAATTGACCCTATAAAGAGAGCTTCTTGTATTCTTCCCCAAATTGTACATAACACACCACACTGCAGCCCTTACATTTTATACTGATTCAAATAAAGTAGGAAAGGAAGGTTACAAATCAGAAGAATTAAGTAAGGTGGAACAAAGCCCTTATAATTCTGTCCAAAAGGTAGAGTTATATACTATTCTCATAGGGTTACTGATTCACAGTATGCAAAAAGATTTGTCTTGCATATTGAAACCACTGAATTTATATCAGACGATACAAAATTGACTTCATTATTCATTCAGGTTCAAGACATAATCAGGAATAGGCCTTGTCCTATATACATAACATACATCTGATCCCATATGGGTCTGCCAGGTCCTCTAGCACAAGGTAATGCAGATATTCATTGATTATTGATTGAAAGTGTGCTATAGGCTTCAGAATTGCATGAAAAAGAAAGAGTTTCCGATTACATGGCAACAAGCTAAGAAGATTATAAAGAGATGCCCTACTTGCTCTTTCTATAACCAAATACCATTACCTGCAGAGAGTAACCCAAAGGGTACCCAAAGGAATGAGATCTGGTAGATGGATATGTTCCACTTTACAGGATTTGGAAAATTAAAATATGCACACCACACCATTGACACTTCCAATGGGTAATTGCCTTAAATTCTGCAAAGGGTATTTCAATAATTATACATTTATTCAGCCATCATGGGTATACCTGAAAAAATAAAGACAGATAATGGTCCAGTATATGTCTCTAAGAAAATGAAACAGTTTTTTTGTTTATTACAATATAAAGCATATTACAGGTATACCAAACAATCCTACAGGTCAGGCAGTTATAGAAAGATCAAATCAACTATAAAGGATATGCTAAACAAACAGAAAGGGATGGAAATGCTTTATTAACCCTGAATTTTCTTAAACCAAATGGAAAGGAACAACAGCAGTAGCGAGACATTGGATAATAGAAAACCTTCTAAATTAAATCAGCCAGTGCATTTCAAGGATGTGTTGATCTCACTATGGAAACCAGGAGATGCGCTACATTGGGGAAGGGATTTTGCTCTTGTTTCCACAGGAGAGGAAAACTATGGATACCATCAAAATGAATAAAGATTCACTTTGAAAAAGAGAAACCTCTTGAGAAAGACAAATGACAGCTCATCCATAGAGGTGACAACCATAAAGATGGTAAGAAAACCTCATAAGGTTGGAGCAGGATTCTGTTCTTGTCTTTACTGTAAAACACACATCTTCAAAAAGTCAAGAGATCCTGGACGTTTGGATGCCTAAAGAGGAAAAAATAACTATCCAGAAAGAATCACCAAGCGAAAAAGGAATATGACTTATGAGGACAGGTGATCTGAGAAAATGAAAAAGAAAAAAATCACTATATATGTACATACATATTTATAAATATATAAAGCTAACTTTGGAGTTGGGCAATGGCTATCCTTCTCTAAATCCCAGCATGTTGTTAAAAGAAAAATTCAGAATTTCTGTCTCATGTCAGAAGCCATGTGGTATGGGACAGAAAGAAGAAAGAATTAGGAAACTTTTTACTTTTCTCCATGTCCATTTTGTCTGTATCGTTCTTCCATTGAATATATCTCTATATGACTAATGTTTAAGTTTTCTACAATGAACAGCAGATTTTCCTGCAGTAATCTTTGAAGTTTCCAGGAAGAAGATGGGGCCCCACAACAATGACTCCTCCTGGTCCATATGATATCACAATGTTGATAATGTGACTCTAAAACAGGTTTTGGGTGCCAGGTGCTGTAATGGTGCATCTTCTCACAACATTCTGGACAGAACTCCAAATAAGAACTTCAGAGATTGTCAAACCACATGAAACAGTAGAGCACAAGCTGATGGTGGTCTGCCATCAGTGAAGGGGTGCATTTACTTTACAGAAACACATCCTTCCTAAGACAGAGAGAGCTGGAAGAAACAAGTTCCACCAGGAGCAGAAGCCAGGAGCAAATCCAGCCCTGGGAGCCAACCCAGCCCTGGGAGCCAACCCAGCCCTGGGAGCCATCCCAGTCCTATGATACTGGCAGACCAGGATTGAGCCAACGACCTGACTCTGAGTCTGCGACCTCTGCCAGAACAGGAGTGGGACTGAACCAGTTACCTAAGACACAGAGAGAACAAGCTCCACCAGGAACAGAAGCCAGAAGCAAACCCAGTCCCAGGACACGAGCAAATCAGGATTGTCCGAGCTACCAGATCCAAAGCCAATGAACTCCACTGGAACAGGTACAAGGGAGTAACCGCTGAGTGAGTGAGCCAGAGCCAGAGACTGCTGAGGGTCTGGATGTGAATCCGGGACCTTCAAGGGAGTAGACCTAACCCAACACCCTGGTGGGTCTGGGCAAGAGTCGAGGACCTCCCAGTAACTAGGCCAGAGCCTAGACATCTGTCAGCCTGGGCGTGAGTGAACCTGGGTCCTCCGAGGGAATAGGCAGGAACCAGAGATCTGGGTGGGGGAGCAGGCATGAGTCTGGGACCTCAGAGAAAGTAGGTCTGAGCCAGGTACTCTGTGGATCCAGGCATTGGTTTGGGACATCAAAGGGAATAGGCAGAAAACTGGAAGCCCTGTGGGTCCAGCGCAAGTCTGAGACCTCTGAGGAAGTAAGCAGGTCCTCTGTGAGCTCGGACGCACCCGAGCATGGAACCTCCCAGGCAGTAGACTGGAACCAGAAACTTTTGCAGGTCCAACCCCAACCCAGGGATTTCTGCAGGAGGGAATCCAGACTAGGATTTACAGATACAAGTCAAAGCTGATAACCTAAGGAAAAGTTGCCCTGAGGCAAGGAACTGCACCTTGGGCAACAAATTCCACAGGAATGAAATTAAGTAAGACTCCTAAGACTGAGAGCGGGAGGTAACAAGCTCCACCAGGAGCAGAAGCCAGGAGCAAATCCAGCCCTGGGAGCCAACCCAGTCCTGGGACACTGGCAGACCAGGATTGAGTCAATGACCTGACTCAAAGTCTGCAACCTCCACTGGAACCAGAGTGGGACTGACTCAGTTAACTAAGGCACATAGAGAACAAGCTCCACCAGGAGCAGAAGCCAGGAGAAAACCCGGTCCCAGGACACGAGCGGATCAGGATTAACTCAGCCACCAGGTCCAGAGTCAGCTATTGCCACCAGAACAGGTCTAACTCCAAGCCAGGGACTTCTGCAAGAGAAGATCCAGACCAAGATTTACAGAAACAGATCAAAGCCAGCAGCCTAGGCCAAAGTAGGCCTGAGACAGCAAACTCCAAGGGAGCAGACAAAAGCACAGGAGCACTGAGCTATCTCCAGAAACAGGAGTAACCAACGGGGTAACTAGAACTGTGACACTGACTGTACCACAAGGAAAACCATGTTAGCTTTCGATTCACTGGCACCTAGAAGATTATTCAACAGAATCGCAGACAGCCCCAACCACACCTATTAGAGGAAAAGATGAGTAGAAAAGGTAAGATCACATGCTACACCACAAAGAGCAACACAATACCAATAACACCTAAAGTCCCTACAAAAGTAAGACCTGAACAACCAAATATAGATAAACCAGAAGAAAATGATCTAAAAAATAACCTCAAGAGAATGTTTGAAATTCTTAAAGATGAAATGAGAATTACCTTAAAGAAATGGAGGGAAAAAACAAACAAAAATGGGAAGATATCAGCAAATCACTTAAAGAAAACCAAGAAAAAGAACTCAAACATATAAAAGAAACTATTCAGAACTTGAAAACTGAGATAGAAAAAATAAAGAAAACACAAGGCAAAGGAATTATAGAAACAGAAATCATGAGAAAAAGAGCAGGAACCACAAATGCAAGTATAAACAGCAGAATACAAGAAATGGAAGAGAGAATCACAAGCACTGAAGATAAAATAGAGGAAAGAGACTCATCAGTTAAAGAAAACATTAAATCTAACAAAAGCTTAACCCAAAATATCCATGAAATATGGGACAACATAAAAAGGCCAACTCTTAGAATAATAGATATAGAAGAAGAAGTTCAACTCAAAGGGACAGAAAAATTATTTAACAAAATCATAGAAGAAAACTTTCCCTACCTAAAGAAATATATGCCTATAAAGATACATGAAGCTTACAGAACACCAAAAAGACTGGATCCAAACAAAAGTTCTCTCACCACATAATAATCAAAACACTAAACATACAGAGTAAAGAAAGAATATTGAGAGCTGCAAAGGAAAAAGGCCAAGTAACATGTAAAGGTAGACCTATCAGAATTACACCTGACTTCTCAGTGGAGATGATGAAAGCCAGAAGGTCATGGTCAAGCATTATGCAGACATTAAGAGACCATGGATGTCAGCCCAGAATACTATACCTAGCAAAACTGTCGATGACCATAGAAGGACAAAACAAGATATTCCATGACAAATCTAGATTTCACCAATACCTACCCACAAACCTAGCCCTATACAAAATACTAGAAGGAAAACTCCAACCCAAGGAAGATGGCTACACCAACAAAAACAAAGACAATTGATATCTCATTGCAGCAAATTCCGAAGAAGAAAAAAATGCAAAAAATAATATCACCAACAATGAAAACTAAATTAACAAGAGATAGCAACAACTGGCCATTAATTTCCCTAAATGTAAATGGGCTCAACTCACCCATAAAAAGGCACAGGCTAGCAGATTGGATACGAAAACAGAATCCATGCCTCTTCTTCATACAAGAAACACATCTCAACCTTAAGGACAGACACCGGCTCAGAGTAAAAGGTTGGGAAAAAATATACCAATCAAATGGACCTAAGAAACAAGGGGGTGAAGCTATCAAAATATCTAACAAAAAAGACTTCAAGATAAAATCAGTCAAAAGAGACAAAGAACGTCATTTCATATTAGTCACAGGAAAAATCCATCAAGAGGAAATTTCAATACTGAACTCCAAATACAAGGGCTCCAAATACAAGGGCACCCTTATATGTCAAAGAAACACTTCTACAGCTTAAATCATACATTAAACCCCACACACTAATAGTGGGAGACTTCAGCACTGCCCTCTCACCACTGGGCAGGTCAATCAGACAAAAAATGAACAGAGAAATAAGAGAACTAACACATGTTATGACTCAAATGGACTTAACAGACATCTATAGAATATTCCATCCAAACAGAAAAGAATATACCTTCTTCTCAGCACCTCATGGCACCTTCTCAAAAATTGACCACATACACGGTAACAAAACAAGCCTCAACAACTACAAGAAATTGGAATAACCCAATGTACCTTATCAGATCACCATGGTATAAAACTAGAAGTCAACAGCAATACCAATTCCAGAAAACCCACAAAAACATGGAAATTAAACAATGCTCACCTGAATCATCAATGGGTCAAGGAAGAAATAAAGGGGGAAATTAAAGACTTCCTAAAATTCAATGAAAATGACCACACAACATACCCAAATTTATGGGACACAATGAAAGCAGTGTTAAGAGGCAAGTTCATAGCACTAAATGCCTACATAAAGAAGCTGGAAAAATCTCACTCTAGTGAATTAACAGAACATTTGAAAACTTTAGAAAAAAAAGAAGGAAACTCACCTAAGAGAACTTGATGGCAGGAAATAATCAAATTGAGAGCTGAAATCAACAAAATAGAAACAAAGAAAACAATGCAAAGAATCAGTGAGACAAAGAGTTGGCTCTTTGAGAAAATCAACAAAATAAACAAACCTTTATCCAAACTAACCAAAAGGCAGAGAGAGAATATCCAAATTAACAAAATCAGAAATGAAAAGGGGACATAACAACAGACATGGAGGAAATACAGAGGATCATCAGGTCATATTTCAAAAACCTTTACTGCACAAAATTGGAAAACTTAAAGGAAATGGACAACTATCTGGATAAATATCACTTACCAAATTAAATCAAGACCAGATAAGCAAATTAAACAGACCTATAACTGCTGTAGAAATAGAAACCGTCATCAAAACTCTCCCAACCAAAAAAAAAAAAAGCCCAGGACCAGATAGTTTCAGCTCAGAATTCTACAGGACTTTCAAAGAGGAACTAATACCAATACTCCTCAAACTATTCCACACAATAGAAACAGAGGGAACTTTGCCAAACTCTTTTTATGAGGCTACAATTACCCTGATACCCAAACCTCAGAAAGACAATACTAAGAAAGTCCAATCTCACTCATGAACATTGATGCAAAAATACTAAATAAAATACTAGCAAATGGAATCCAAGAACATATCAGAACCATGATCCACTATGACCAAGTCAGCTTCACCCCACAGATGCAAGGATGGTTCAACATATGAAAATCTGTCAACGTAATCCACCATATAAATAAGCTGAAAAATAAAAACCACATGATCATCTCTTTCAATACTGAAAAAGCTTTTGACAAAATACAACATCCCTTCATGATACAGAAGAGCAGAAATACAAGGAACATACCTAAACATAATTAAAGCAATATACAGCAAGCCAACAGCCAATATCAAACTAAATGGAGAGAAACTCCCAATGATTCCACTGAACTCAGGAATAAGACAAGGTTGTCCACTCTCTCCATACCTATTCAATATCGTTGTTGAGGTCCTAGCTAGAGCAATAAAACACTAAAGGGAGATCAAGGGAATATATATTGGAAAAGAAGTCAAACTCTCACTGTTTGCTGATGAGATGATAGTTTACATAAGTGATAATTCTACCAAGGAACTTCTGCAACTCATAAACACTTTCAACAATATGGCAGGATACAAGATTAACTCAAAAAAATCAGTAGCCCTCCTGTACACAGATGATAAAAGAACTGAGGAAGAAATCAGAGAATCAACACCTTTCACAATAGCCACAAATAGCATAAAAATCTTTGAAGAAAGAAATTGAAGAAGACACCAGAAATGGAAAGACCTCCCATCCTCTTGGGTAGGCAGAATTAATATAGTAAAAATGGCAATCTTACCAAAAGCAATCTACAGATTCAACGCAATGCCCATCAAAATCCCAGCAAAATTCTTCAAAGACCTCGAAAGAAAGGTACTCAACTTCATTTGGAAAACAAAAAACCAGGATCGCCAAAACAATCCTTGGCAATAAAAGAACTTCTGGAGGCATCACAATCCCTGACTTCAAACTATACTACAGAGCTACAGTACTGAAAACAGCCTGGTACTGGCATAAGAACAGACAGGAGGAACAATGGAACCGAATAGAAGACCCGAATATCAATCCACACATCTTCGAACACCTGATATTTGATAAAGAAGTAAAAATATCAAATGGAAAAATGAAAGCGTATATAACAAGTGGTGCTGGCATAACTGGATATCACCATTTAGAAAAATGAAAATAGACCCATATCTATCACCATGCACAAAACTCAAGTCCAAATGGATCAAAGACCTCAACATAAAGCCAGCCACACTGAACCTTATAGAAAAGAAAGTGGGAAGTATACTTGAACACATTGGCACAGGGAACCACTTCCTAAATATAACCCCATCAGCACAGACACTGAGAGAAACAATTAATAAATGGGACCTCCTGAAACTGAAAAGCTTCTGTAAAGCAAAGGACACAGTCAACAAGACAAAACAAATGCCTACAGAATGGGAAAAGCTCTTCACTAACCCCACATCAGACAGAGGTCTGATCTCCAAAATATACAAAGAACTCAAGAAATTGGACACCAAAAGATCACATAATCCAATTTAAAAATGGAGTACAGGGCTGGATAGATGGCTCAGAGGTTAAGAGCACTGACTGCTCTTCCGGAGGTCCTGAGTTTGATTTCCAGCAACCACATGATGGCTCACAGCCATCTGTAATGAGATCTGGTGCCCTCTTCTTGTCAGCAAGCATACAGACAGACAGAACACTGTATACATAATAAATAAATAAATCTTTAAAAAATAAATGGAGTACAGACCTAAACAGAGAACTCTCAACAGAGGAATCTAAAATGGCTGAAAGACACTTAAGGAAATGCTCAACATCCTTAGTCATCAGAGAAATGCAAATCAAAACAACTCTGAGATTCCATCTAACACTGTAAGAATGGCCAAGATCTAAAACACTGATGACAACTTATGCTGGAGAGGTTGTGGGGAAAAGGGAACACTTCTGCATTGCTGGTGGGAATGCAAACTGGTACAACCTCTTTGGATGTCAGTGTGTTAATTGCTCAGAAAATTAGGAAACAACTTTCCTCAAGACCCAGTAATACCACTTTTGGGTATATATTCAAAGGATGCTCAATCGTGCCACAAGGACATGTGCTCAACTATGTTTATAGCAGTATTATTTGTTATAGCCAGAACCTGGAAACAACCTAAATGCCCCTCGATCGAAAAATGGATTAAAAAAATGTGGTACATTTACACAATGGAGTACTACACAGCAGAAAAAAATAAAGACAGCTTGAATTTTGCAGGAAAATGGATGGAATTAGAAAGCACTATTTTGAGTGGGGTAACCCAGACAGAGAAAGACAATTATCACATTTACACACTCATAGATGGTTTTTAAACATAAAGCAAAAAAAGCCAGCCTACAAACCACAATCTCAGAGAATTTAGACAACAATGAGGACACTAAGAGAGACTTACATAAATATAATCTACATGGGAAGTAGAAAGTAGAAAAAGACAAGATCTCCTGAGTAAATTGGGAGCATGGGGACCTTGGGGGAGGGTTGAAGGGGGAGGAGAGAGCCAGGGAGGGGAACAGAGAAAAATGTTGAGCTCAATAAACATCAAGGAAAAAAAGAACTTCAGAAAAACCCTATCAACTACTGAAAGGCCATTTGCAATTATACCAGACGGTAATCTTGAAACTTAACCATCATTTTAGTTTTACAGGATCCCATAGAAAGAACATCATCCCCATGACAGCTGGAAGCAATTCTAGAATATGACATGCCCTCTCCAAACAAAGTTGACCTCAGGGTAAAGGATACCATTTAGGGGTTGGTTATTACTCGTATAGGGTTGGGGGTTGGAGTGGAAATTATGTAGCGCCCAGAGGGAAAATTGAATGGGATAATAGGTAGATTCATGGGAACTTATTTACACTAATACTAATAATAGTGAGTAATAGAGTGAATACTTGTGAGCTATTATTTATGGATATTTTACATCGTTATAGATTTTTGTATATTGATACAAGTTCAAATTATGTTTGTTATATTGAATATGCTCCTATTACTGTTTACAATATTTGTACACCTATGCAAAGCAATTTTTTCAGATTGTATAGATGCCTTTTTCTACCTCTGTTTAAGACATTTTGTATATTGATACAATTTGTAGAATATATTTATCATATTGCATTATATATTTCTACCTCTGATCAAGATACTTATACATTGTTTACATTTTGATGAAATTATCCTCATTTACTGTACAGAATATAAAGATTGCTTTATATTCTGATATGAATTCTTAGTCTTTAAGTTATATAGGTATTACAGAAGGGCACCATTCTGTAACATGAAGGCCTGCTTGTTGGGTTTTATGTCCTGCCTGTTTCCCACACCCATTTAACCCCAAAGAAATCACACAGAGAGGTCTATATTAGGTCATAAAATGATTGGCCCATTAGCTCAGGCTTCATATTAGTTCTTATAACTTATATAGCCCATTATTCTTGTCTATGTTAGCCACATGGCTCAGTACCTTTCTCAGCGGGGCAGGTCACATCCTGCTTCTTCGGTGGTCTGGGCAGGAGTGGTAGGAATGGGCTTCCTCCTTCCCAGTATGCTCCTGTTCTCATTGCCCCATCTCTACTTCCTGTTTGGTTTTCCTGCCTATACTTCCTGCCTGGTGAATGGCCAATCAACATTTATTTAAAACATGATTGACAGAATACAGACAATTCTCCTGCACCATATAGGTGTTAAGTATTATAGGTCAATAGTCATTCATGTTTGTTATACTTATATTCTGATTAATTAGGTTCTCTAGACACGCAGAGATTGTATTCTGCCCACTATGGGTGGCACCAACCCTTAAGTAGGTGTTCTTGGGCTAAGTTTCTGTATCCATGGTTTGTGTTTCCAGTTCCTGTTTGAGTGCCTGATCCAGCCTCCCTCAGTGATGAACTGTGTCCTGAAAGTGAAAGCGAAATAAGAGCTTTGCTCCCTCATGTTGTTTTAGCCATGGTATTTTATGGCAGCAACAGAAAGAGAACAAGAATTTGGTACATAATTGTAGGCAGGATTTTCTGTCTCAAGCTGTTTCCCAAATAACTGACTTGGAGACTTAACATTAATTATAAATGCTCAGTCAATAGCTCAGGCTTCTTACTAGCTAACTCTTACACTTAAATTAACCCCATATTTCTTCTCTATATTTTGCCATGTGGCTCATGGCTTGTTCCCTTATTTTCTACACATCCTGCTTCCTCAGCAGCAGACTGGCATCCCTCTGACTTGGTCCTTCTTCTTCCCATCATTCTCCTAATTTGGTTGTCCAACCTATATTTCTTGCCTAGCTACTGGCCAATCAGTTTTTTTTTTTTATTAAATCAATCCAAGTTGTCACTTGGATTGTGCTGTGGACATGTCAGTGGGAGTTATCTTGCCTATTTAATTGATATAGGAGGGTCCAGCCCACTGTGGGTGGCACCAACCCTTAGGCACGTGTTCTTGGGCTGTCATGTCACTGTCACCTTTACAGTATACAAAAGGATTATTCCACAGCACATCATCTCCCTTTATCCCATGAGAAGTGTGTACAGCAGAGAAGCATCTTGAGGGCCATGTACAGAAACTCCCATTATCTCTATCATCACCATTGCTCTATTAATGCCATGGGGTTCTCACTGCCCTAATACAGCATGTGATCTTCAGAGCGTAGGAAATGCAATAGTGTGTTTTATTGCTTGATTCAATCAGTCATTTTAGGGTGACCTTGGAGCTTAGTCCCATGGAAAGGGGTGACTATCATTACAGCCCCAGGTTTTGTTTGTCACAGTGGACACTTGTGAACCCTGGAGCTGGGTAGATGGATGTGCCATAACCTTTCTGGGAACATCCTTTTCATTCCGTATGCATTCTCAGAGGGGAACTCTTGTGTGATGGCATCCTTAATGGTTTTGTTGAGGAATTACTGTACAGTTGTCCTCAGTGCCAGCTGTACCAGTTGACATTCCTGTGAAGAATGCACAAAGCTCCACAAGTTGCACCTCCTAGGTATTTCCTAGGACTGTTTTTCTTAGAGATTTATTTATTTACTTATTATGTATGCAGTATTCTGCATGCAAGTATGCCTGCAGGCCAGAAGAAGGCACCAGATCTCATTTCAGATGGCTGTGAGCTATCATGAGGTCATTAGGAAGAGCTGCCGATGCTCTTAACCACCTCTGAGCCATCTCTCCAGACCACCTAGGGCTGTTTTGATGGAAGCCTCACTAATGAGAGTGAAGTGTCTCAATGTAGTTGTGGCCTCATTATTCTAACAATGAGTGACCCTGGGCATTGTTTAGGTGCCTGTTGGTGGTTTGTCTGTTTGTAGAAATGTCTATGCAAGCCTTTGGCTCATGCTTTGCTTCAGATATCTGATATACATGTGGTTTTTAGTCTGTTTTGTTGTTTGTTTCCTGGGTATGACTGTCTTGTTAGACCTGCGGTTGTCATTAGCTTCTCCCTCTCATGGTTTCTTCCTCCTCCCCTCTTTTGACAGTGACTGTTTTAAAGAACATTTATTTTCTATTTAGGTGTGTGTAGGTGAGTGTGCCACATGTACATTAAGTGGTAAGAGGGAAATTGATGTGATATGGCACATATAATATAATATAATATACATTATATTATACATTATATATAATATAATAAATATAATCTGGAATGGAAGAATATAGGTAGGTTGGAAAACTAAACTGAATGCAGTGGGGTAAGAAGGTGGAGTCAGGGAGATGCCATGTAGCTGCCGAAGGAGAAAGATGCCAGAACCTTAACGGTAAGCCACAGCCTTGTGGCAATATTTAGGTTAATAGAGGTGGGTTAATTTAAGATGTAAGAGCTAGTTAGGAATATGCCTAAGTCATTGGCCAAACAGTGTTGTAATTAATACACTTCCTATGTGATTATTGGGGTCTGAGCAGCTGAGAAACTAAAAAGCATTCTCCATTACAGGAACTGGTTAAACTGGAAGGTGCTGGAAATCTCTTTCCTCCATGTGGCTTCAGGAGATTGAATTCAGACTGTGGGCTGGGTCATAGGCATTTTACCTACTAAGTTATCTCACCAGCTCAGGCAGTGGCTTGTGAGACACGAAGTTTTTAACTATTATAAAACAGTTTGTCTTCAGTTCTTTGATGTTTGTGCCTCTGGTGTCCTATCCAAGTGACCACCAACAGCCGACTGTACTGAAGCTTCTGTCCCCTGCACCACTACAGGTGAACTCATACCTCCAGGTCTTTGATCTATTTAAACTTCATCTTTGTGTGTGGTATTGGCTACTGCTAGTTGCATTCTTGTGCATGTGGTTGCTGGGTTGCCCAGTGTCATTCCAAATTGTCTTCTATATGGAACATTCTTAGGGTTCATCATTCACCCATCTATATTACACCAGGGCATGCATTCTGGAAAGTACATTAGGCAATTTCCTCATGCAGTTTACAGAACCTTACCAATTAAAACTCAGATGGGGGTCCTACTGCAGGCCAACAGTGGGAGGAAGAGGGTGCTGCTCCAAGGCTACCAAGCAATGCCACAGACAATGGTAACACAGTGGCATGAGTACAGTGGGGTGACAGCAATGTTCAACACCATTATAACCTTATCAGAGTACATACATACATACATGCATGCATGTGACCTTTCGATGAAAGGCACTAATGGTCACATGACTGTCCTGGGTACTGACTTTTAGGTGGTCTCCTTTGGGGAATGTCGTCTTTGTGTAATAATACCACGATTGGGTTCATATATGTAATCCAGAACATTGGTATTACAGGCTTTTTTTAACCGTGTTGTATCAAAAGTGATAGGTAACTAAACCTCATATGTTTTTACTCTTGTTCGACTTATGTTTCATTAGCTGAAACGATGTAGCCTAGGCTGTCATGGGTAATGTCAGACTTCCTAATTAGAACCCTAAATGATGAGATCACAGGGACATATCACACGCTCAGTGCATACTCCAAATTTTGAATATTGTCTTCTTAGCCCACGTGAGTAGGACCCTCTGGTAATGGTGGTCGGGAAGTAGTTATAATTCTTGGCTGGCCCCAGTCTCTCAAGAATGACTCTCCAAAGCTCTGCAACATGCCATGGTGCTGTGATGTAGGTTAGAATGTGAAATGCATTGTAGCTTATGTACTGGGTCTTCTGGGATTTAACCCTATCATAAGCCAGAGCTGAGATCCTGTTTGAAAACAGGAGATGAAGCAACATGGTGGTGGCACATGCCTTTAATCATGGAGGCAGAGGCAGGTGGATCTCTGAGTCTGAGGCCAGTCATTGGATGATGGGATAATAGATTGGTATTTGTGAGTTATTGTTTATAGATAATTACATTGGCATAGATTCTTGTATATGGATACAAAGTTAAATTATATTGAATATTGTATGCATGCATGCTTCTACCTCTGTTTAAAACATTTTTATGTGTTTACATATATATATATTTATCATATTGCAGTGTACATTTTTACCTCTGATTAAGATACTTATATATTGTTTATGTATTGATATATATATTTACCATATTGAAATTTATACTTGTACATTGTTTACATTTGGAGGTCAGTGTCCTCATTTATTGCACAGTTGTTTATTGTCTTAGTCTTTAAGTTAGACAGGTACTAAAAATTATAGATTAATAGTCATCTATGTTTGTCATATTTATAGTTAGACTAATCGGGTTTTTTAGATATGTAGAGATTATATTCTATATAAATAGATAATCTTCAACCTCTTCAAAGAGCTGTAAAAATGGCATTTAATCTAACTTAGAGTTCTATGGTAGTGAGACACAATCACTCTTGGCAACACCGATCTATTCCCAAGAGATTGTTGAGCACCAAATACACTCCACTTGGAGCTTGTCTTCTTCTTGGCAAAACCAGACTCTGGGCAAGAAACTGCCCATACCTCAACTACTGACAAAATACATAGTATCCAAAAATGGATAAGCAGAACTGTCAAATCTTGCCAAGACAGGGTAAGACAGTTTTGAAAAATTTCTTGCCTTTAAAAATAATCTGTCAGTTACTCTAGTCCTTGGCCAAAGTTGGTTGCTTCAATGCTGCAAACGTGACTTTGGGTGATTGCCCAGGTAGCCAATTGTCTCTGTGATTTGTTACATTTTGGAAGTTGTCTGATTGTACTTCCTAATTACTCAGGTAACATTATTTCCCTTCTCGGATTTTCAATGGGGTTGAAGACTAGATAAATGTAGTTACTTTTCTCTCATGATTTGGCCAAGTTATTTATTATATAAGACTTAAGCTAGTTAAAATAGGATATTTGTTCTTATTGTATATAATTTTATAGTAGGTTTAGAATTCTCTTACTTAAACAAAAGGGGAAGATGCTGTGGGAACTCCTTTTGTTCCTTCAGTCAATAGCTTTTAAGATACCAACCCACTTGGGCATGGTCTATTTGGCTTAGAAAAGCAGTGGTAGCCGTTAAAACCTTCCTTTCCTTTTTAAACAGAAAAGGGGAAATGGTGTAGGAAGTCCTTCTGTATTTGTGTTGCTTTCATTGGTCAAATAAAAAAAATACTGCTTTGGCCTTTTGGTAGGGCAGAACTTAGATAAGTGGGGAGGACAGAACTAAATTCTGGGGGAAAAAAAAGCAGTGTGAGAGATGCCATAAAGCTACTGCCTAAGACTGACACTGGTTAAAATCTTTCCCAGTAAGCCACGACCTCGTGGTGTTACACAGATTGGTAAAAATGGGTTAGATCAGGATGTGAGAGTTAGCCATGAAGAGGCTAGATATAATGGGCCAGGCAGTAATTTAATTAATACATTTCTATATGATTATTTCGGGGGTTAAGCTAGCCAGGCAGCCAGGAGCCGGGAGATGAAAAGCAGGCCCACTCCTCTCACTACACCAATCTGGTCTAAAGAGCAAGTTTCAGAACAGCCAGGGCTGCAGAGAGAAACCCTATTTCGAAAAAACAAACCAAAATAAACAAAAAAGGAAATATGAGTTTTCCAGTGTGTGTGTGTCTGTGTTTGCGCATGTGTGTATTCATGTGCGTGCATAGAAACATGCATGTTAAAGTCAGTGATTAATGTCAGGAACTTTCCCCAATCACTATCCATATTGTTTTTAGACACAGGGTCCCTTTCTGAGCCTGATTATCACCAATGTGACTAGACTGTCTGGGTAGCAAACCCCAGGGTCTTTCTGTCCTCCCAGGTACAGTGTTAGATTACAGGCATGAGCCAATGTTTGGTTCTTGGGATCTGAACTCCCGTCCTCATGTTCCTGTACAAGTTGTTTACTAATTAAGCCATCTCACTATCCCCAAACATATCATTTTTGAAGATATTTGACAGTATTTGTGGTCTCTTGATATTCCATACAAATTTTAGTAATTTTGGAATCAGATAGGAATTAAATTGAATGCGTAGATCCCATTGAGTACCAGAACATTTCCCAGAATTTCTTTCCAACTCATGAACAATGAAGCAAGCCTTCCTGTCTTAATTTTCTCTTTAAATTATACTTCTCCTGTGCATTCCATTTACATATCAGTCAGTCACTTCTGATGATTTTTACAGGTTACTGTGAAAACATTTTATTCATTGTGTGTGTGTGTGTGTGTACATGTTTGTTTGTGTGTGTGTGTGTGTGTGTGACTTCTTCAGAGGGGAATGAATGCACATGTATGTATGCCTTCATTTCTGCATAGAAATCAGAAGTCAAAGTTGAGTGTATTCTTCAAATCTTCTCCACCTTGTTTACTGAGACAGTTTCACTGAACTTGGAACCCACTCACTGAGCTAGACTAGCTGGCCAGCAACTGAGCACCCTCCCTTTTCTGCCTCCCTAGCACTGGGATTGCACTAGAGGTTGGTGGGTCCAGATGCTCAGGAATGAATGCATGTCCTCATGTTTACACAGAAAGCAGCATACTGTGAGAGCCACTGTCCTGCCCTAAAATACTTGTTCTTTTTGATGCTATTTTATATATAATACCACTTGTCACTCAGTTCTCAGATGATTCATTGTTTGATTAAGAAACAACAAGTGGTTTTCTTGTGTTGACTTTGTATCTACTGAATTTGTTTGATGTTCTCAGCATGATATTGTGAAACCTTCCTGTGTCCTACATGCACAATTAAATAATCTACGATCAAGGATTGTGGTCCTTCTTCCTACCTGGGATGCATGGTCTCAAGTGAGCTGTGGTCCTGTGTCTCACAGACATGCTGACACTTGTACTCAGGCTTTCCTGAGACTGATGACCCTGCTCCACCTTCATAGGAAAAAGCACAACTGGGTACCCCAATTAAGTGGTTGCTGGGCTTTGCCCTGCACCCCACCCCCTTGGACTCTGCTCTTTGTGACTAGAAGTCATGGGCCTATTCAGGTTCCAGAACAGTTTCACCCTACTGACAACTACCTCTACAACATAGGAGGTTAAATTAAGATTGGCTCAGTGTGATGATATAGCTCAGCAGTCTCCTTTGTTTTCATTTTGAGAATAAACAACGCTAACCTAGGATTTTTATTTTTTTGGTTTTTCGAGACAGAGTTTCTCTGTGTAACAGCCTCAGTTTTTCTGGACCTCACAGGCTGGCCTCAAACTCACAGAGATTCACCTGTTTCTGCCTCCCAAGTGCTGGCATTAAAGGCCTGCACCACCACCACCTGGCCTGATCCAGGAATTATATATAAGGTTGACTCTCAATAGTTTACTTATATCATCTCAAGCACAGGTTCTGTGGTTTATAATTCCATAGGTAAAATCCTATACCATAAGGGGTAAAGTAACCATTAGTGTATGAGAACTTCACCAACCCCAACCAACCTCAGACCTTCCTTTACCCAAACTAAGATTTCTTAACGCAATGGTCAGAGGGAAGTCACTCCACAATGGGCCACATCACTCTTCACAAGCCAACTAATTTTGCTCTTGCCACCATGCATAGAGAAAGAAAGCACAGACCTAGGAATGGCTCTTGTATTTACTATTGGTCTTCATTTCAATGAACCCAGGCAGTTGAAGCCAGCAAAGGAAAGGGCACACAGGACAGTCCAGGAAAGACATGTCCAGATTCCAATTGTCCTCATCTGGTAGAGTCCAAAGGACAGCGATAAAACATCTGTTGACATGTGAACAGAGAATTGTGAATTTGGAGCACCCCTGAACACAGATGACCAGGGACTTCAAGTTCAAGCCTGCTGTTATAGACACAGCACACTTGTACAGTTGACATGAATACCTAGACCCAAGTCCTCCTGGAAGTCACACTGATCTTACAGGACGCAAGTGTTCACATAGCTGAGGGGCCATGGACTGAGGATGAAGGGAAGCAAACAGTGCTAGCAGGCAGATGTTACCAGAGCATCCAGGTCATCTCCCATGAGCTGGTGACAGACCAGGAACCTATACAACATACAGTGTGTGACACCTCTCACCTGCTTGGTGCACTGACCTCTCATGGCCTCACTCGGCCTGAAGTAGGAAGATCAGACCCAGTCAGCACCATTGCTTCTTTTTCACGTCATCATACGTGACACACAGAAGAGAGGTGGGGACCCGAGGAGAGGCAGAAGGTGTGACAACTAGCATCCTGGCCTAGCATGAGGTCTCAGAAGTTACCCCGGGAGGGTCCTGGAGCAAACCAGGAGGAAGCCACCAGCCTGAGCCTATGAGTGACCAGAGCACAGTTGTCTCTGCCCCTCCCCTCCTAACTGTGACCCAGGCTGGTGTCCTGACTCCCATTCACAGCTCCATTCAGGCAAAGTTGGAGCTGAAGAAAGACCCTTGGCTGTGCTCCAACCTATGTCACCATTCTATGTAACTGGGTTGGGCAGGGCCAGGAGTCGTGGAGAGGAACACAGAGCAGATTTGGGTCTTCAGGTCATCAACAACCATGGAATCCCACACAGGCCCTGGTGACACAGATGTGGGCAGAGAAGGGGCTGGCAGGTGCAGCCGAGAGAAGATGACTCAGGGTCTAGTCCTTGCTGAGGAGTTACATAGTGTGAACCTACCTCATCTTCTCTAACTCAGCTGCTGCCTCTCTTCTGACTCACTGGAGGGGCAGCAGAGACTGCCTGCCTGGATTCCACTGGGACTTCTGAGCCTTTGCTCTTTGGAGGTCTGGATCCCGAGCAAGGACAATGTCTGCACCTTCACTAACACTAGGGAGTGATAAATTGGCATGCGCCGTGTTCCCGGCACTGCCCAGTGCACAACTGCCATTTGTTGTTAGGCTTAGAGTCATCTTATTTTCCTCATGGTCACCCATCCTAACCACAGGCCTCTGGGATTAGGAGGACACTACCCACATATCCCCATGTGGAGGGGTGTTGGGAGAGAGATGGACCCCTCCAAGAAGCAAACACCGAAAAGAGACAGAGGCCACCATGTGTCATGTTTCTGGCCCAAATCAGTGGCCTCTCCAGGATTCTCAGCTCATGCTCAGCTATCTCAGAATGGATCTGAAAAATCTCCAAGTTGTGTGTCTGGCCTTCCTCATCAACTGAGTGACCTCAGATCTGAACTGGAGATTACAGAGGCTTCAACTACTTTTCCCAGCTGCCCCTTACTCACCCACAGGGGCTACGGCCTCCTTCCCACAACTGCAGGGGAGACCCTCCCACTGTTCACACACCCATAGAAGCCATTGACAGTCCCCTGTGTCTCGACAGCCAAGTATTCCATGAGGCTTTGGCGAGGTCTCACTGCTCTCTGAGGCACTGTCCTCAAGCTCACAAAGCTTTATGTGTGGCCTTCCAGGTGTTTCACTGCATGTCACGGTGGTGCACCTTGAAGCAGGGGTGCACTGGGCATCTGCCTTCCATGCTCAGACCAGCTGAACCACTATGCTCAGCTCTGGGAGGGACTACACATCTCTGGCCCCTCCTTACACTTAACTAAATAAAACACAGACACTGGAGGCAAAGGACAAAGAGCAACATTGGCAGGTCCTTTATAAGGCGGCAGGTTCCAAGCTGTAGGACTTCCTGATTCCAGGTGGCTGTAGTGGGTGCTGGGCAGCAGTGGGGCAGCCATGGGGCTGCTGACTGGGGATGGCCTGTGGCCTTTGGCCGTATTCACAGTCATCTTCATAGTACTGGTGGATCTGATGCACCGGCGCCAACGCTGGACTGCCCGCTACCCACCAGGCCCTGTGCCGTTGCCTGTGCTGGGCAACCTGCTGCAGGTGGACTTCAAGAACATGCCATACAGCATGTACAAGGTGAGGGAGTCCACAGTGGATGGGAACAGAGGTTACAGTGTCCACGGCAGTACATAGTGGGGTGGAAACACAGGTTAGACAGGGAGCTGGACCCCCGGAAAGAAACAGGCTTAACAGCTTCCTGTGGCAGACAATGCCAGATTTGAGGGCATTCTGAACTTTCTGGAGCAAAAGGCTTTGGTGGGGAAGCAAAGTACAGGAGGTGAGGCAGATTGTGACAGCAGAGTTCACATCTGGTTGGGCAGGGTAGAAGTCAGGAAGGTCCCAAGTCCCTTATTAATTCTGTCACAGATGAGGTCTCAGTATGGTGCAGGATCACGGGCCTAGTGCAGCATACCTTTCAGGAGACCAAGTGCAAAGAGAGGGGCTGTGGCTGCTTGAAACTTGCTGCTATGTGGTCTCTGGCCTCACTGCCCATCTCAAGGAACCAGATGAGATGCTGAGGAGCCCCAGGACAGTTTCTTGGTCCTGTTAAGGTCACAGCTGGGTGACCAAATCTACTGAGTCCTTTACTGAACTTAAAAGATGCGGTGCCCCAGCCACAAGATGCCAGATCTCAGGCTAGGGATGGAGCTCAATGGAAGAGCATTTGCCCAACGTATGTGAGGACCAAGGTTCAATAACAGCAACACACACACACACACACACACACACACACACACACACACACACACACACACACACACACGGGAGAAAGAACCTGGTTCTAGGATCTTCAGGGGACTGCCACTTCCTTAGTGCTCTGCCCCTCTACTTCAGCTTCGACAGCGCTATGGTGACGTGTTCAGCCTGCAGATGGCCTGGAAGCCCACGGTCGTGATCAATGGACTGAAGGCGGTGCAGGAAGTGCTGGTGACCTGTGGAGAGTACACCTCTGACCGCCCTCCAATGCCCATCTTTGAACATATGGGCTTTGGCCCCAAAGCTAAAGGCAAAATGCTGTGTGGTGGCGGAGAGGAAATCAGGAAGGCATGGGGAACCATGAGCAGAGGAGGACAGGACACAGGGAGCAATGCGGTTCAGCAGCTCAACAAAGGGCCACTAATCCATCACAGAGCCTACCTAGCATGCTGGAGTGGGGTGGAAATGGCTTGGGGTTGAAGGTACGAGGTTATGGTGATACTGATCCCAGAGAAGAGGGCAACACAGTCAGGTGTCCTTAGTAACAGGCAGATGTCCCTGCAGGTGTGGCGTTAGCCCCGTATGGGCCTGAGTGGCGAGAGCAGCGGCGATTCTCTGTGTCCACCCTGCGCAACTTCGGCCTGGGCAAGAAATCACTGGAGCAGTGGGTGACAGAGGAGGCAGGCCACCTCTGTGACGCCTTCGCCGACCAGGCTGGTGGGTGGTGGGTGAGGGGTGCAGATGGGCACAGGGAGACACGAGCAGTACAGTGACTCGCTTACCTCTCTACTCCCAGGACAACCCCTCAATCCCCACAATCTCCTGAACAAAGCTGCGTGCAATGTGATCTCGTCCCTCATTTATGCCCGTCGCTTTGAGTATGGAGACGCACACTTTACCAAGATGCTAAAAACATTGGAAGAAAATATGGGAGAGAACACTGGCTTGTTCCCTGAGGTAGGAGGCTTAGGGAAGCCTGCAGAGCCACGTCTATGCTGTCCTTCCTCCCAGAGGAAGCTGTGTGCGAAGGCCATAAGAGATGCCTTCTGGGAGTCAGCTGCAGGAGGAAAGACCTGGAGCCTGACAAACCTCAGACAGCAGACAGGGAGGGTGGATCTAACTAAGGGTTTCTAGAAAGGGAGAGAACCTGTGCCTTCTGTCTACATGGAAGCCACACAAGCCTGTGGTTTCCAGGATAGACTATTCCTTTGTTACCCCAGGTTGCAAGAATCTACAGGTTGGAACAGAGAAGACAGGTGATCGGTGGGGAAAAACAGGCCCTGGGTCCATTGTGGAAGAGGCTGGGAACTGAGATTGGTTGAGACCAACATTGAGCCAAAGTAGCCACGAGCCAGACAGATGGTCGGTGGGTAAAGGAGCTCACGAATCAAGCATGGTGCTTGAGTTCGATTCCTGGAGCCATGTAGTAAGGAGAGAACTGACTCTGGAAGTGTTTCCCTGACCACAACATCATTGTCATGGCAACAGTACTCCTCATGCCATGCATATACAAACACTGAAATCATAATGATTATATTAGAAATCTTATTTACTTGACACATTAAACTTAAAAGCATCAGGAACTCCATGCACTTTGCATGGCTGTTAACAGGTTCTGAACACATTTCCAATTCTCCTGCACATCCCGGGGTTGATTGACAAAGCCTTCGCTGGGCAAAAGATCTTCATGGACATGGTGGATGACATGGTGGCTGAGCACAGGAGGACCCGGGACCCTGCCCAGCCACCCCGAGACCTGACTGATGCCTTCCTGGCTGAGGTGGAGAAGGTAAGAGACTATGGGATATTGTGTCCAGTGTACTGTGAGGTCAACCATAAATGTGGCCTCCTGGAGACAATGGGAGGGAATTGTGGGGCTTCTTCCTCTCTACTCTGAGTCTACTGTCTCTCTCTGGCCCAGGCCAAAGGGAACCCTGAGAGCAGCTTCAATGATGCAAATCTACGTTCCGTTGTCTTTGACTTGTTTGGTGCTGGGATGGTAACATCTACAATCACACTGTCCTGGGCCCTGCTACTCATGATCCTGCACCCGGATGTGCAGCGTGAGTCTGGCTGGGGCTGGGAGGAAAGAAGAAGGAGGGCAGAGGTGCACTCCCTAAGCTTACTTAGGACACTTGTGGCTCTCAGCACTGGCTTGACACAGACTCCAGCAAGGGATTATGGCCATCTTTCTCCCATTGACTCCATGGGGGGGGCTCCTTAAATGAGGGAATGTTGTCCCCTCCCCCAGGCCGCGTCCAAAAGGAAATTGATAAAGTCATAGGGCAGACGCGGTGTCCAGAGATGGCAGACCAGGTCCACATGCCCTACACCAATGCTGTCGTTCATGAGGTGCAGCGATTTGCAGACATCGTCCCAATGAATTTACCACATATGACATCCCGTGACGTTGAAGTACAGGGCTTCCTTATCCCCAAGGTATGCATGGCCCCTCCTACCATAGCATGGCCACTAGCAAACAAGAGCAGTAAAGACCAAGACAGCCACATTCTGGATTTCCACATGGTGATGGGAACAACCTGCAGCCATTACCCATGATTCTGCAGGGGAGTTGGGCATCCAATGAAATAAAGCACAGGGGATTTGGGAAGCACTTCACACAGGGACAGATCTTGGTTAGGGACACCTTCTTTCAGTGGTGAAGGTGTGATGATGCTCTGCGAAAGGAATTCAGAGAGCACAGCAAAAAGCTGTGCATGTGAACTCAGTAACCACTCTCTTGGTGTTGCCGCCCCAGTCCATGTTCACACCATGTGCCTCCTGCAGGGGACGACCCTCATCACCAACCTGTCCTCAGTGCTGAAGGATGAGACTGTCTGGGAGAAGCCCCTCCGCTTCCATCCTGAGCACTTCCTGGATGCCCAGGGCCACTTTGTGAAGCATGAGGCCTTCATGCCATTCTCAGCAGGTGTCTGTGGGGTGCCTGGCTTCCCTCCCCCTTCTCAGAATGCCCTGAATTGTGAGGCCAGACCCCTGGCTTACTGAGTCCCTCTCCCATCCACAGGCCGCCGAGTTTGCCTGGGGGAGCCCCTGGCCCGCATGGAGCTCTTCCTCTTCTTCACCTGCCTCCTGCAGCGCTTCAGCTTCTCGGTGCCTGCTGGTCAGCCCCGGCCCAGTGACTATGGCATCTTCTCATTGCCAGTTATCCCCACCCCCTACGAGCTCTGTGCAGTTGTGCGCTAGCAAGGACAGTAGCTCCATCCTTCTCCCCATCTTGTGCTGATTGATGTCCAATAAACCTGGTCTGTGGCTGCCACTGAGATTCCTGGTCCAACCCCATCCTTGTCTCCACTGTAGCCCAAGACAACAGTCTACAATCAGTCTTTCCCCTCTGCCCCAGACCTTCCCTAAGAACAACTTTAATGTTGTGAGAAAAGAGTTTACTGAGGCAAGGGCTGTGGCACAGGTCTGCAGTATAGCACAAGGGAGGCAGAGACAAGAAGATCTTTTCTCAAAAAAAAAAAAAAGGTAGCAGGAGAAGGAGGTCAGGAGGTGATGAAGAGATGGAGGAAGGAATGAGAGGGAGGATGAGAGGGGGAAGCATCGGGACAAAATAGAAAGAGCAGTTGTTGTGCTGGTGTCCAGTGATTGACCCTAGATCACACTTGAAGACCCGCCCATCCTCTGCTGGATTGGTAACAAAACCACAGAACTCTGCGGTTCCTGTGAGGAAGTGTGAATGACTTGTTGTAGGATTCAGCACAATTCTTGTTTGGGGACAGATGTTGCTGTAGATCCCCGGGATCCTGATGTGTCACAAATGGCTAAGGGGTCTCTCACTGCTAGAAACGTTGCTGTCCTCCCAGCTCAGCTGGCTGCAGTGAAAGGATGCAGGAGA
Organism: Ondatra zibethicus; assembly: GCA_004026605.1. Lineage (NCBI taxonomy): Eukaryota > Metazoa > Chordata > Mammalia > Rodentia > Cricetidae > Ondatra > Ondatra zibethicus. Next base: position 61,228 of record PVIU01000185.1, on the reverse strand, counting down.
AAACCTGCCATAGCAAAAGGTGATGGGTCAGAATCAAGTAAGATGTGTAGGACCCTGCTGTCCTGTCTCGGGCCATCTCCCAAGGCCACAGAGAGTGCTCCCAAAAAAGACATGGGACACATATAATGGGAACTCACCTAGTGCAATGCTACAGCCTGAATTTCAGCACTTGGAAACCTGTGACAGAGAATGGCAAGTTTGGGACTAGCCTGGGCTATAAAGCAAGGTTTAGGACTGTCAGAGTACATAATGAGGATACCCTGTCTCACATACACATAGCTAGGGAAGAGAGAAGAGAGAAAATACTCAGTAAGAAAGAAGGGAAAGCAGGAGAGCAAGATGGAAGGAAAGAAAAGAAAGTGTTGAGGTTCAGGAGTGACAAGTGACCCTTTGTCAATCATAAAGACACGTGAGCGGTGACTGAGATGGTGACACACTGCAGGTAGAGGTCAGGCCTCCACGGGTCTCAGGGATAGGTGTGATAAGAAGCAGCACTACTCCTGTCTGGAGGCAGGGGTACATTGGTCCCAGAGACCCTGAGGCACAAGAGCGCCTGGAAAGGCTCCCAGAGCTGGGAGGGCTGCTGTCCTCACGGTGCTGACTGCAGAGAAAGGACAGGGAAGAAAAGCAGCAGCAGGCAAAGGGACAGCAGAGCTCAGGAGTTGATCACACTACCAGCTGTCGGTCAGATGTGTTGGGGGTGGTGGACTCCCAGCCACCAATGTGACTCAGGTTGAGGACATTGCTCACAGGGAAGATCACAGAGTCTCAGACATTGCCTCCCCACAGGCTCATGGGACTCAAACACTTTTCCTGGAATGTGCAGGACAGAACTGTCCAAGCTGAGGTCACTCTACTGACCTGACCACACTCCAATGCATGCAAATCCAAGTGTTTTTCTGAGCATCTTTCTGGTTTTATGTTGGATAGACATCACTATATTTATCAGCCTTACCATTTTATTTCTCATGGTGTTGGGAATTGATCCCAAGGACTTATGCATGCTCAGCCAGCATGCTCCAGTGCTCCATGCCTCAGAGTGTATGAGTGTGGATTCATATGTTCATTATGTAGGCATATGTGTTTACGGTGTAGGTACATTTATGTATAGGCTTCTGTATGGTGTGTAGGCATGTAGGGGGTGTAGCTTCATGTGTGTTGTCATATGAGATGGTGGTGTATGCATGTATATATGCATGTGTATGTGTGTACATGTATCTCTGTGTGAGTATGTTTCTATGTGTGTGGGCCTGTGTCGATGAATGCATATAAAGCTGTGTGAGCATGTATCTGTGTGCATGTATCTCTGTTCATGAATGGGTCTGCAGGTGTGTGTGCCTGTGTTTGTGTAAACATATATATCTATGGGACCATGTGTCTGTCAGCATGTGTCTTTCTGTGTGTGAGCATATATCTGTAAGTGTGCATGTACCTCCATGTGTGGATCTGTGTGCATGTGAATGCATGTGTCACTGTGTGTGTACACATGTCTGTGTGTGTGCATGTATTGTGTTTGTGTACATCTGTTTGTATGTGTGTTAGTATATGTAAATGTGTCTGTGTGAGTATGTGCATGTCCATCTGTGTGCATGTATATCTGTGATTATGTGTCTTTGTGCATTGTGTGTCCATGTGTGTACACATTGTGTGTGCATGTGTGCACAGTTGTGGATGTGCGCATATCTGTCTGTGTGTATATCTCTGTATGTGTACATATCTGTGGTGGGGTGCATGTGCTTTTGTATTGATAATATTGCCTGTGAATCTGTGTGTGAACACTACAGGTCAATGTCATGTGTCTTCCAATGTTCCCTTCCACCTTATTTTTTAATGATATTTTTATTTTATGTGCATTGGGGTTTTGCCTGTATGTCTATCCATGTGAGAGTGTGAGATTCTAGGGTTACACAGTTGTGAGCTGCCATGTAGGTGCTGGAAATTGAACCTGTTTCTCTGGAAGAACAGTTAGTATTTGTAAATGCTGAGCCATCTCTCCATCCCCCACATGATTATTACTGTTATTATTATGAGAACCTGGAGCTCATCCATTCGGCTAGACTAGCTGGCCAGTGATTTCCCAGGATGTACCAGTTCCTGCCACCAGAGCTGTGAATACTGTCATGCATCACCAAGCCCAGGTCTGCAAAGGTACTAGGATCTGTTCTCAGATCTTTCTGCCTCAACAGAAAGCTCTTTACCCTCAGAACCATGTCCCTTGCTGCCTCCTGCGAGGTCTCGTGCATGTGGTCTCAGAAGCACATGGTATTTCTCTTTCATTTAACTTAGGTTGCTTCTGTCCTTGGAGGTTTTCTTTTCCTCTTTTCTCTGTGTTTTGGATCCACCATACTGCTTTCCAGAAGTGCTCTACCACCTGACATTCCCATGAAGAGAACAAGGAGGGCCCAGTCTCAGCAGCCCAAGCCTACCTGTAACCTCCAGATGTTCCAGCATTTCTAGCTTCTGGGGTCCCCAGTCCTTCCTGAAATGCCTCTGGTAGGTGAAGGTCACAGTCATGTGGGCTGAACCATCTCTCAGTAGCCTAGAAAAGAACAGCCAATGTAGCAGTGGCAGAAAGGAAGAACCTACAAGGTTGAAGGATTCCTCTTCCCTGCTCTTGCCTGGCCACATCCTGCCACCTTGCTTATCCCTATACGCTAAGAGTAGCCATCCTGTAACTGGCCCAGTGGAACTGAAATCCTAATAAGTAGAGATGCTATCTTTGACCCCCTGTCCTCAAACATGCTATAAACAAATGCTTTATCTTTGACTCAGCAGTAGCTTGGGATTTCTGTTTTGTTTTGTTTCGTTGTTTTTTTTTTTTTTTCCTTTCTATTTTTAGAAGAAATTGGTTTTTTGGTTTGGTTTGGTTGTTGCTTGTTTTTGTTTTCTATTCTTTAAACTGTTTTAAGACAATGTTTTATGTTGATCAATCTTTCCTTGCCCACCTCCTCTCAAAACCTCCTGTCCTCTGCAACACCCAATGTTCCTTGATTTTAACATCAGTGTTAACTATCATAAATCCCCCTCCACTTACTGTCTCTGAAAACAAGCTAAAGTCCTATGGGAAGAGAAAGTGTCAATTGTTAAAATGAGCCCATCAGACTGCCTGTGAGCAAGTCTATAGTGCATGCTCTTGATAGACAAGTGATGTGGGAGGGCCCAGCTCACTGTGGGTGATGCCAGCCCTAGACAGGTGGTGCTGAGTGATATAAAAAATGACACTGATGATCCAGGAAGCAGCACTCTCTACAGGATCCTCCACAGTAGCAGCTCTCACTGGTTTACTACATGTCTTTTTAATGTGGTCCTAATGTGAGCCTTGTGTGGTCCAGCACAAATCACTACATGTCCATCAGCCTTGTGTGGTCCAGCACAAATCACTACATGTCCATCAGCCTTGTGTGGTCCAGCACACATCCCTACATGTCTATCAGCCTTGTGTTGTCCAGCACACATCCCTACATGTCTGTCAGCTTTGTGTGGTCCAGCACACATCCCAACATGTTTGTCAACCATTTGTGGTCCAGCACACATCCCAACATGTCCATCAGCCTTGTGTGGTCCAGCACACATCCCTACATGTCCATCAGCCTTGTGTTGTCCAGCACACATCCCTACATGTCTGTCAGCTTTGTGTGGTCCAGCACACATCCCAACATGTTTGTCAACCATTTGTGGTCCAGCACACATCCCTACATGTCCATTAGCTTTGTGTGGTACAGCACACATCCCTACATGTCCATTAGCTTTGTGTGGTACAGCACACACATCCCTACATGTCCATTAGCCTTGTGTTGTACAGCACACATCCCTACATATGTGTTGGCCTTGTGTGATCTGGCATATCCCTTATCTATTTCTTCAACACAATAGGCAATCACAATATCAAAGCCCCAGGAGCACTGTGTTTAGGAGTCTCTCACTAACGCTCCATCTGCTCAGTGTGCCCAATGTCTCAAAACGTTCTTCTCGACTAACATGAGTACTTTTAAGGTAAAGACCACCAATGCACAGCTGCCTCAATTGCTGTGGATCCTTGGGTTCACAGCCCTCCATTCTTGGAACTGACTCTTTATTCTTCCAAGCCATTTCCTTCTGGGATATAACTGATATTCTTCAGTTGTACTTTGATTCCCTATTCCTTTCAGTTTTGTCTTTTATCAGTTTTCTCATGTTTACCTTCTCATTTAAATAAAAATATTTATAAATTCTACATTTCTTTACATACAAACTGTATGCCATCAATAGCATTGGTTCTGTGGTTTGAGATTCCATAGGTAACATCCTATCATAATTGCCCAAGTTCCCACTGTAGCCTCAAACCATGTAGGGTGAAGTAACCATCCTGGAATAAAGGCTTCATCAACCCCAAACAACCCCAGGCCTTCCTTTGCCCAAATGAACTTTGCCAAGGGTCACAGTGACGCCAGTGAGTCACATCACTCTTCCCAAGCTGACTGGTTTGGCACTTCCCACCATGCCTAGGGAAAGAAAGCACAGACCTAGGAATGGCTCTAGGTGTCACTGTTGGTCTTTACTCCAGTGAGCACAGGCAGCTGAAGCCAAAAAAGGGAAAGGGCACACAGGACAGTCCAGGACAGACATGTCCAGATTCCAATTGTCCCCTCCGGTGGAGTTCAAAGGACGGCGATAAAATATCTGTTGACATGTACAGTTGACATAAATACCTAGACCTAAGTCCCCTTGGAAGTCACACTGATATTACAGGACACAGGTATTCATGTGGCTGAGGGGCCATGGACTGAGGATGAAGGGAAGCAAACAGTGCTAGCAGGCAGATGTTACCAGAGCATCCAGGTCATCTCCCATGAGCTGGTGACAGACCAGGAACCTGTACAACATACACTGTGTGACACCCCTCACCTGCTTGGTGCACTGACCTCTCAGGGCCTCACTCAGCCTGAAGTAGGAAGATCAGACCCAGTCAGCACCATTGCTTCTCTTTCACGTCATCATACGTGACACACAGAAGAGAGGCAGAAGGTGTGACAACTAGCATCCAGGCCTAGCCACAAGGTCTCAGAAGTTACCCTGGGAGGGTCCTGGAGCAAACCAGGAGGAAGCCACCAGCCTGAGCCTATGAGTGACCAGAGCACAGTTGTCTCTGCCCCTCCCCTCCTGACCGTGACCCAGGTTGGTGTCCTGACTCCCATTCAGGCCAAGTTGGAGGTGGAGAAAGACCCTTGTCTGTGCTCCAAACTAAGGCGCCAATCTGCTTAACTGGGTTGAGCAGAGCCAGGTCATGAACAGGAACAGGAAGCAGACTTGGGTCTTCAGGTAATCAACAACCATGGAATCCCGCACAGGTCCTGGTGACACAGACGTAGACAGAGAAGGGGGCAGCAGGGTCAGTCAAGAGGAGATGACCCAGTGTCTAGTCCTTGCTGAGGGCTGCATGTTGTGAAATCGTCTCATCTCCTCTATCTCAGCTCCTGCATCCCTTCTGCCACACTGGTGGGTGCAGCAGAGATCACTGCCTGGATTCCACTGGGACTTCTAAGCCTTTGATCTGCAGAGGTCTGCATCCCCAGCAAGGATACAGTCTGCACCATCATTAATCCTAGGGAATCATGAGTTGGCATGTGTCGTGTTCCCAGCAGTACCCAGCACATGAGTAACATTTGTTGGAAGGCTCAGAGTCATCTTCCCATTTTCCTCAGGGCTGCCCATCCTAACCAGACGCCTCTTCCATGAAGAAGACTCTGCCTACATAGCTCCATGTGGAAGACAGTTGGGAGAGAGATTGACCAACCAAGAAACAAAGGGTGAATAAATGACAGAGACCATCATGTGACAAGAACCTGACCCAACCTTATTGCCTCCAGGGACTCTCTAACAGTTGTTGACATTTTCACAGCTTTCTCAGATCTGATGTAAGAAGTGCCTGGTTCTGAGTCTGGCATTCCTGATTGATTGGGCAACCTCAAACCTGTCCACAAGACCCCACTGGCTGTAGTCACCTTCCTCCCACTGCCCCTCACTAATTACAAAATTAATCAATGGCACTTGCTGTCACAGCTAAGTGGTATGTTCTGAAGTGCCTGTAAGTTCCTTGTGTCATGCTCACGAAGTAATCCTGAGCCTCTAGGCTGGTCTTATCCCAGCGTACTGGGTGGTCTTGTGTGTCAACTTGACACAAGCTAGAGTCATCAGAGGAAGGAGCCTCAGTTGAGGAAATGCGTGCATGAGGTCTGTAAACCATTCTCTCACTTATGATCAAGGGCACCATGAGGAGAGCCAATGACAGGCTGGCAGGGAAAGTGCAGCCCACTTGCAGCAGAGGCCCATGTTGTGGAGGTGTCAGCAACATGGGACAACAGCCAAGAAGAGCAGCAGCAGTGAAGTGGAGCCAGCAGGAGCCTAGAAGACAAGCTGTGTGCGCTGCACAGGGCAGAGCTGGGGAGTGACCCAAACCCTTTCTAGGAAACCAGGAGACTGTGAGTGGAGCCCAGAAAATTGGACACTGAGTTATATACACTGCTGGAGTTTGGTTTTGCTTGGTTCATACTCTGACAGGGCCCTGGTTCTTCCCTCTTGAAAAAGGTATTTAAATTTGATTTTTAAAGGAGCCCACATATGGAAGACGTGAACTTTTAAAGAGACTGGATATTTTTAAAAGACTTAAATTTGAAAGACTAAATTGTAAAAACTATGATTTTAATGTGAGATCTTGGGGATGAATAAGGAAGGAATGCAGCTTGACAGGGATGTGTCTGTGTGTCAAGTTGACAAGGGGTCAGTTGTACTGGCTGGTTTTGTGTGTCAACTTAACACAACCTAGAGTCTTCAGAGGAAGGAGTCATAGTAGAGCAAATGGCTCGATGACATCCAGTTGTAAGACATTCTCTCATTTAGTGACCAACTGGGGAGGGCAATGGTGGGTGGTGCCATCCCTGGGCTGCTGGTCCTGGGTTCTCTAAGAAAGCAGGGTGATCAAGCCATGGGAAGCAAGCCAGTAAGCAAACCCCTCCAAGGCTGTTGCATCAGCCCTTGCCTCTGGGATCCTGCCTTTGGAGTTTCTGTCCTGACTTCCAGGATGAACAGCAATGTTGAAGTGTAAGCCAAATAAACCCTTTCCTAAACCCAACTTGTTTTTGATCATGGTGTTTCATTGCAGAAAAAAAACCCAGAAAACAAAAACCTAACTAAGACACCCAGTCTGAGGAAATGTTCACAAATCCCTCAAAACTTTGCCTTCATGGCTTGTCAGCTGTCTGAATACTCCAGAACAGGCCTCCACTGGGCAGCTGCCCACCGTGCTCACGCAGACCTCTTTCCACATGAAGCTACAGCTCCCCTGGACAGCATCTGGGAAGGAAAGAACCTTGGAGCTGACCTGCCTGGCCTGCTCAGTCCCTGTCCTACATGCTGGGTTGAACGGTGAGCACAGAAAGTTGGCTCACAGCAGAGGGCAAAGGGCAGTCTTGCTCCTATATAAAGGGCAGAGTACACAGGCTATGGTCAGAGAGTTCTGACTCATTCCAGGTCGCTTGAGTAAAGACTGCAAGGTTTTCTCAAAGAGGTCAGAAACTCAGTGAGACAGCCAGCCATGCTGGCTGGGGATGGACTGTGGTCTGTGGCTATATTCACAGCCATCTTCCTGCTTCTGGTAGACCTGATGCATCGGCGCCGGCGCCGGACTGCCTGCTACCCGCCAGGCCCTGTGACAGTGCCAGTGCTTGGCAACCTGCTGCAGCTGGACTTCCAGAACATTCAATATAGCATGTACAAGGTGAGGGAGACGGTAATAGAGGAAAGCAGGGGGCATGGTCATCCTAGCAGCATATGGTGGTGCTGGAGCCACAGGCTGGACAGAAAGCTGGGCGTTTAGGAGGAAAGCCTAAGAGACTTCCGGGGTGGGAGGGTGCTTCAGGGCCCAAGGACGCTGTGGACTTTTGAAGGGAAATGTTTTAGGAGGGCAAAGGACGGGATGTGGGGCATTGGGATTCAAATGGACGAGACAGAACTAAGTCACCAAAGCTCTAAGTCCCTCTGATCTCAACAGTGGATGGGGTGTTAGGGGTGAATGAGAGACACCAGGATCTGGGGTACTGTGTGAGTGAGGAGAGGAGCTGTTGAATCTCTTGCTGCTGCATGGTTTGGGGTTTGGGTCTCAAGGAACCTGCACTTCCTCACATAATGGTGGGATTCTGGGGGCCTATGAACACTATCCTCTGTGTGGCAAGGTCACAGCTGGCTGAACAATTCTATTATGGGTCCTTTGATGAACTTAGAGGACGACCACCAGAGCTCCTGCTGGGGATGTAGATCACATTTGTCAGGGCCAAGTTCAATAAAAAGCAACATACATACAAACAGATAGAGACAGAGAGAGAGAGAGAGAGAGGAGAGAGAGAGAGAGAGAACACCAATGTTTATGCAGTGAGCCTGGTTCTAGGATCTTCAGGAGAACTCCACTCCCTAAGCGTTCTGCCCCTGTACTTCAGCTTCAGCAACGCTATGGTGACGTGTTCAGCCTGCAGATGGCCTGGAAGCCTATGGTCGTGATCAATGGACTGAAGGCGGTGCGGGAAGTGCTGGTGACCCATGGAGAGGACACTGCTGACCGTCCTCCAATACCCATCTTTGAATACCTGGGTTTGAGGCCCGGATCCCAAGGTAGAGAGCTGTGTGTGGCAGAGCTGGCACTGGAGACAGGCAATGGACAGAGGAAGTATAAGACATGAATGCCGGTGGTGATGTGGTCAAGCAATTCAACAAAAAGCCACTGAAATCCTGGGTGGAAACCACCCAGGAGGCAAGTGCTGGATTGCGGTAGCAAAGTTTTGAGAGGCTCGTGGGTAGGAACCCAGATGAGAAGAGCAATGACAGTGGAGGACAGCACAGCCAGGGGTCCTTAGTAACCCACAGATGTGTCTACAGGTGTGGTTCTTGCACCGTATGGGCCTGAGTGGCGAGAGCAGCGGCGATTCTCTGTGTCCACCCTGCGCAACTTTGGCCTAGGCAAGAAATCACTGGAGCAGTGGGTGACAGAGGAGGCAGGCCACCTCTGTGACGCCTTCGCCGACCAGGCTGGTGGGTGATGGGTGAGGGGTGCAGATGGGCACAGGGAGACACGAGCAGTACAGTGACTCACTTGCGTCTCCACACCCAGGGTGTTCCTTTAATCCTAGCACCTTTCTGAACAAGGCTGTATGCAATGTGATCGCATCCCTCATCTTTGCTCGTCGCTTCGAGTATGAAGACCTTTACCTCATTAGAATGCTGAAACTACTGCAAGAAGGTTTGACAGAGGTCTCTGGCATCATTCCTGAGGTAGGAGGCTCAGGGCGGCCTGCAGAGCCACTGTTATGCTGTCCAGGGTCACAAAGGAAACTGTGTGCAAAAGCCATCATGAAGACTTCCTGGAGCTCAACTAACATCAAATAACAGGAGGGGAGAAGCGGATCAAAGTTAGGGTTTCTAGAAAGAGAGGGACACTGTACCCTCTGTCTACATGGAAGCCACACAAGTCTGTGGTTTCCAGAGTAGAATAGTCCTGTCCACCCCAGGCTGCAGGAGCTTGAAGGTTAGAACTGAGGAGGAGGCGAGTTATGGGTGTGGACAAACAGGCTCCGGGTCCATAGTGAAGGAGGCTGGGATCTGAGACTGATCAAGGTGGACACTGAGGCCAACTGGATGGTTAGAGGGTAGGGTTTTGCCAAGCAAGCCTGGAGACCTGAGTTTGATGCCCAGGAGCCATGTAGGGTAGAGACGAGGGACCCTATACATTGTCCTATTACCTGTTTTGTGTACAATATACAATGCATATACAATAATGAATAATAATTTTTAAAAGTGGAGGCACTGAGACTTCCTCTGTGGCTGTCACAGGTTCTGAACTCATTTCCGATGCTCCTGCGCATCCCAGGGCTGGCTAACAAGGTCTTAGAAGGTCAGAGGAACTTCATGGCCATGGTGGATAACCTGTTGACTGAGAATAGGAGGACCAGGGACCCTGAAAAGCCACCCCGGAACCTAACTGATGCTTTCCTGGCAGAGGTGGAGAAGGTGATTGGCAGCTGCAAGAGATGGGGTCAGGGACTGTGGGCTGAGGTCCTGTAAATTGTGAGGCCAAATGACTGGGGTCCTGTGTACAACCAGCCCCTGGGCTGCCTGGGGACAATGGGAGGACATTGCAGACTTCTCTCCCGACTGAGACTACTTTCTCTGTCTGACCTAGGCCAAGGGAAACCCTGAGAGCAGCTTCAATGATGAGAACCTACGCATGGTGGTGGCTGACCTGTTTGCTGCAGGGATGGTGACGACCTCAACCACACTGTCATGGGCCCTGCTGCTCATGATCCTGCACCCGGATGTGCAGAGTGAGCCTGGCTAGGGCTGGGAAGGAAGACAGAGAGGCAAACTCTCCAGATACTTGTGGCTCCCAGAACTAACTTAACCCAGACTCCAGCAGCACTCACAGACATCCTTCTCACATGGACTCTCAGCCCTTAGCATGGTTGTAAGAGAGGAGCAGAGGGAAGCCCCTGGGAATGCTTCACTGAGGGGATGCTGTCCCTCCAGGCCGCGTGCAACAGGAGATTGATGACATCATAGGGCAGGGGAGAAGCCCTGAGATGGCAGACCAGGCCCGCATGCCCTACACCAATGCTGTCGTTCATGAGGTGCAGCGCTTTGGGGACATCTCCCCACTGAATTTGCCACGCATCACATCTCGTGACATTGAAGTACAGGGCTTCCTCATACCCAAGGTAGGAATGGGCCCTCCTACTATTACATCATGACACTAGCACACAAGGGTGGAAAAGAACAAGACCAACCTAGCCTAGATTTCCAACATGCTTACAGGACCTACCTGAGTGCATGTACATTGCAGCCATTGAGAGTCCTCAGGAACGAGGACTGTCCAATGAGAACAACCAAAGGAGATTTTAGGAAGCACTGCACACATAACAGGTCAGGGTTGGGCACTCATGCAGACCTGTAACAGGACCGTCTACAGGGCTGAGATGCTTCTAGGGCTGAGCTTACATGAAAGCATCAAATGTGTGAGGTAGAGACTGTGCATGTGATCATGGTAACCAGGGTATTGACAGCCCCACCCCAGTCCATGTTCACACCATGTGCCTCCTGCAGGGGACGACCCTCCTCACCAACCTGTCCTCAGTGCTGAAGGATGAGACTGTCTGGGAGAAGCCCCTCCGCTTCCATCCTGAGCACTTCCTGGACGCCCAGGGCCACTTTGTGAAGCATGAGGCCTTCATGCCATTCTCAGCAGGTGTCTGTGGGGTGCCTGGCTTCCCTCCCCCTTCTCAGAATGCCCTGAATTGTGAGGCCAGACCCCTGGCTTACTGAGTCCCTCTCCCACCCACAGGCCGCCGAGTTTGCCTGGGGGAGCCCCTGGCCCGCATGGAGCTCTTCCTCTTCTTCACCTGCCTCCTGCAGCGCTTCAGCTTCTCGGTGCCCAGTGGACAGCCCCGGCCCAGCGACCATGGCAATTTCGCAGTTCCAGTTGCCCCCTCCCCCTACCAACTCTGTGCTGTGATGCGCCAGCAGGGACGCTAATTCCATAACTAGGGCTGAACCAAGCACAATAAACCAGTCTGGTAGCTGCCACTGATTCCTGCTCCAACCTCAATCCCTGTCTCTGCTGGATCCTCAGACAACAGTCTCCAACCAGCCTTTGACAAACTATTCTTCCCTCCCCAAGGGACAGCTAATGTTGTGAGAAAATAGTTGGCACGGGCCTGCAGGTTCAAGCAAGAGGATTACGTGTGTATGAATATCCTGGGACATAAAGGAAGGTCTAAGTTGGTTGAGACTATATAACCAGGAAACTCTGCCTCATAAAACTAAACAAGAGCTAGAGGAAGAGGGGAAAAGGGAGAATGAAGAGACAAAGAAGAGAAGGAGGGGGGAGGAAGGAAGGAGAGAAAAAAGAGGTAGACTGAGGTTCAGGAGTGCTGGCTGACCCTATGTCGCCAATGAAGAGCCATTGATGAGTGGTGACAAACTACAAGTAGAGGTCAGGCCTCATGGGTCTCAAGGACAGGTGTAATAGGCTTCCACTAAGAATCAGCATGGTCCCCTGAGGCACAAGAGCGCCTGGAAAAGCTCCCAGAGCTGGGAGGGCTGCTGTCCTCACGGTGCTGACTGCAGAGAAAGGACAGGGAAGAAAAGCAGCAGCAGGCAAAGGGACAGCAGAGCTCAGGAGTTGATCACACTACCAGCTGTCGGTCAGATGTGTCGGGGGTGGTGGACTCCCAGCCACCAATGTGACTCAGGTTGAGGACATTGCTCACAGGAAAGATCACAGACTCTCGTTGTCCAGAGGTATGGGGGGGGTCCCATAGACATGAGCATGGCTTAGGGGAGCACACACATGGTTGAAGTGAGTCTCCACACCCTCCAAGTCAGAATTGGGTAATCCGAGGCCACTCTCCTAAACCCAGTTCCTGGTATAAATGGTGCCACATGGCCCTCAGCCCCAGCTGTGTGGAGACACTGCTACCAACATGTTCCAGGGTCTCAGGCAACATCTAGTGACAACATCTCAGGCCCAAGGGACTCAAGCACTTGTCCTGAAATGTGCAGGACAGAAATGCCCAAGCTGAGGTCACGCTACTGCCCTGGCCGTGCTCCTTGGCATGCAAGGCAAATTGAAGCATTTGTCTGTGTGTCTTTCTGGTTTTATTTTGGTTAGACATCACTAACATTTACCAGCCTTACCACTCTATTTTTCGTGGTGTTGGGAATTGATCCCAAGGCCTTCTGCATGCTCAGCCAGCAGCTCTGGTGAGCCACACCACAGCTCATCCTCTGCATTTGCAGAGCATAGCTAAGGGCTGTCAGTCAGTCCCAGTGTGCAGACACAACACGATTCCTCCCGAGATCGCTTCATCTGCTGAAACTGGAGCTCTGCACCCCAGGACAGTAGCTCCCCATTCTCTCCTCTGTCCAACCCTAGCACCCGTCATCTTGCCTTTCTGTGATTTGACAGAGTGCAGTCATGCACTGACCGTCTGTGACTGACTGAAGTCTTCAAGGCTCGTTGGTGTTCAGCAGGCATCACACTCGCTCTTTCAGAATGAACAATCGTCCACTGTACAAATGAACAGCTCTAACTCAGAACTCGCCTTTTTCTGGTTTCAATTACAGTAGACAACCATGGTCCAAAAGCATTACCTGAAAAGTTCCAGAAATGAACAATTCTCAGATTTAGAATTGTGTACCATTCAGAGAAATCTCACTAAATCTCTCATATTCTTCACAATCACTCTTACATTAGGAACATAAGGGTGTATTTGTCCCACATGTTCATGTTATTAGGGACATTATAAGGGCTTTACTGGATCTGCCTCTGTAGTATCACAGTCCTTGTGTTCAAGGAGGAAGATGGTGGTCCATGTCACAATGCCCACATTCTCATTCCAGCCCATCATCCTTGCATCAACCCGCAGCATCACATGTAGTATTTTGTGGGTGCAATGAGATATCTGAGAGGAAGATTCCACTGTATTTAATTATAATTGTCATTAGTTATTACCATTAATCTCTCATGGTACCTGACTTATAAAATAAACCTCATAGGTGGGTTTACATTTTTAAAAGCCTACAGTGCCTGGGGAGATGGCTCAAGGTTAAGAGCTGTTGATGCTTCTCCAGAGGACCTGAGATCCATCCCCTACACCTATGTTGGGGACTCATTAGACCTATAACTCCAGCTCCAGGGGATCCAACATCCTTTTCTGGCCTCAGGAGACTAGGCACCCACACACATGTGGCAAACACACAGACATATGTCTCACCAACACATACAGGTATATAAAAATTAAACTAAAATACATCTTTGAAAAAATAAGGAAAAAACCATGTATTTTGCTGGGCAGTGGTGGTGCATGCATTTAATCCCATTACTCAGGAGGCAGAAAAAGACAGACCTCCATGAGTTCAAAGGCCAGACTGGTCTACAGAGCCAGTTCCAGGAGAGGTTCCAAAGTTACAGAGAAACCCTGTCTCAAAAAACAAAAACAAAAACTGTATCTATGATTTGTTTCTAGGAGCTATTTTAAGCATGCCCTAGCGGTCTCAGATTACAGCCTTTTTTTTTTTTTCTTTTAATCCACTCAGCTGTCAGAGGACACTGTTTCCTCCTTCAGCTACTATGAATGATGCTGCTATGGTCATGTTTTTACAATTACCTCCTTGAGCATCATTAGAATTCTGTGTGCGTGTGTGTGTGTGTGTGTGTGTGTGTGCGCGCGCGCCTGTGCTTGATGTATGCATATTGTATTGTTTTCATTGATATTGGGTTATTGTCTGATTTCATTTGCATTGTGACCCCCTGGTGTTTGAGAGACCATGGTTGCAGATTCCCACATACTTGTACAATTTCCATTTGATTACTGATAATGTGGATTTGTAGGCTTGCTCCACAGCACCAAGAAATCCTATTTATAACTTTTTTTTTGAGACAAAGCCTCACTATGTAGCCCAGGCTGTCCTGAAATGTCTCAGACTTGCAGCAATCCTTCTGCTGTAGCCTTCCTACTGCTGGGATTTCAGGCATATGCTAGCATGCCCAACAAGAACACTCCTGGGTATTGAAAGTGGATCTGGCTTAATATGCAATCGATCCAGGAGAATGATCCTGTGCTTTTGGAAATGTGCACATGCTGCGGCTGAGTGTCTCTCTTGCCTAGCAGGGCCAGCTGATTCACAGTTCTGCACTAATTGGCCCAAATCCTGAATTTCCTTAAGGGGCCTCTGTGTGATTTTTTTCTATCGACTGTTGACAGTCAGGTATCAAACCCTCATCTATTACTGTACAGCTATCTCCTCCTCTGGAACTTTCCCTTTTGCCACATCTACTTAGGTCTCTCTTGTTCCATACACACAGTCAGATGTCACTTGGGGATGCAACTGGTCTGAGAACTGCATTATCTCCACATTGCATCCTTGAGCAGACACTACAGAGTATTTACAGAAAGGAAGGTGGCTGTGAGGTCACCTGGTGGGATAATCCTATAGGATATAAGCATCTATACCATCTCTCCTTGACTAACATCATCATATGTGGTGTGTGACTGTGCATTTGCAGTTTCTGTATCTTCTTCCCACCATAAACTTTTAATCATCAATTAAACTCCAATACAGCCACCTCAGTTTGGTTACCTTTTGCACTGAACAAATTTCCGATGTTTCAAGTTTCAACTTCTTTATTTCGCTTTGGAGCCTGTCCTGGAACTAGCTCTTGTAGACAAGGCTGGTCTCGAACTCACAGAGATCCGCCTGCCTCTGCCTCCCGAGTGCTGGGATTAAAGGCGTGCACCACCACCGCCCGGCCAGTCTCTGCTTTCAATAAGAGGGGTTTACTCAGGTACACTTCAATTAATCTTCAATTAATTACTGAGAGGAAATCCCTGCTCGCTCAGCTTTAGCTGTCACCTTGACACAGTCTGGGGTGACCTGAGAAAGGAGTTTCAGTTGAGAGAATCCAGGGCCATACTGACCTGCAGGCATCTCTTTGTGGTCACCTTAATTGTTAATTGATATATGAAGGCCCAACCAACACAGGTGGCATCATTCCCCGGGCAGGAAGTCCTGGGCTGGATAAGAAAACTAGCTAAACACAAGCTGTGAGCCAGCTGGTATGCAGCATCCTCTATGGCTTCTCCTTCAGCTTCTGCCCCGACTTCTCTCACTGATGGACTGTGACCTGGAGGTGGAATCTGAAATCATCCCTTTCCTCCCCAGAGTCTCTTTTGGTCCAAGTGTTCATATCACAGCAACAGAAAGCAAGCAAGGACACTCACCCACTCCACTTAGTATTTTTACCTCTGCATTCCTTCTATTGTCCACTTAAATTGCCTTTTTGGACTTAGTTGATACTCTTAGTGTTCCTCTTTGATTCTCTTCTCATGTTTGTACATTTTGTTTTTCATTATTTACCTTGGGAATGAAATCACCATCTTTTAGTGATCACTATTAGGGTGTGCACATGGGACGGAGGAGGACATGCCCCTGAGTGAATACAGAAGTCAGAGGATAACTTCTGGGATACGGTTCTCATATTCCACCTTGCTGAGGCAGAATCTTGCTTGTTTCTGTCACAATACACACTCCAAGACAGTGAGCGTCTAGATGGTAATCAACACCTTAAACTTATAAAACCCTTGTTTGAGTATCAATTTCCTTTCTGTAGTATACAACGTCTGTGCATTTCATCTTGGGCCCTCTAACACTATACTATCATTGCCACAGATTGCACATTTATACTTGTGAGCACAGATTTGTAATTATTGTTTTATGCATTGGTGTTTGCAGCCATACAAGCAAAAAGAAAGGAATTACAACCCCGAAGCACAATGACACTTTTATTCTCGGTGTTGTTACCCTGCCCTGTGCTCATTTCTCCTGGGGCTTTGAGTTAACTGCTGGCATCATTTCATTTCAGCCTGGAGAACTCCCTCTACCATGCCTTGTAAGGCAAGTCCACGGATAACGATTCCCTTCAGCTTTTATCTGGAAATGTCTTGCTTTCTCTTAATTCCCGAAGGATAATTTTTCTTGACAAAACTGGATGACATTCTTCAGGATTTGCATGTGTTTTCCTGTATCTTCTGGTCTCCATAGTCTCTAACAGGAAATTAACTGTTAATGTCCTCATGGTGTCCCCAAGAACCATCTGTGGCTCACTGTAAACCAGGCTCCTCTGGGAGCACAAGCTAGTAAGTCCCAAGTGGTCTATGGGTGCTTGGAGAGATTACAAGGCTCTGACCTGTCAGGGCTGAGGCCTCTCTCTCAGAGCTCCTCCTCATTTCGGGCCCCCTCCCCAGGAAGGCATCCTTAGAACTCCTCCCCCTCCTCCTCAGAGCGTCCCCAACTTCTCCGAAATTGCTCCTCCTCCTCAGAGCATACCCCACCTCCCCGAGTAGCTCCTCCTCCTCCTCCTCAGTGAATCCCCCCCCCACCTCCCCGGAGTGGCTCCTCCTCCTCAGAGCAGTCCCACCTCCTGGAGTGATTTCTTGTCCCCAGAAAGTCACCTCCTCCTCAGAGTGTCCAGCTTCCTCCCCCTGTGCCTTCCTCTTCAGAGCTGCAGCTCCTCACAGCACCCCTCCTCCTCAGAGCTCTTGTTCCCAGAGCTCCACCTCCAGTTCCTCCAGGGCTCCAGAAACTACTTTTCCTCTCTGCTGGGCTTCAGACCTGCTACTGTCAAACCTGGGCTTGTGAGTCTGCGCCTCTGCTGCGGAAGAGGTGAGAGACCCTCACCCTGGACCCTGAACTCGGGCGACCTTGGCACTAGAGCATGTCAGTCCCTCCCCTTTGGGCGGGGTGCTTTTCCCCCTTAGAGTGGGCTGAGGGTTGAACCACAGGGCCTCTTATTTTTTGAGTGTGGATGGAGTAAGCAGTTTTCTGATTGTCCCAGGCCAAGGCTAAGATGCCAGAACAACCCTGGATCTGATAAAGAGCAGGTTCCTGGGGCTCACCCCAGAAGTCAGGTGGCCCTGGAACAGGCTCATAGCCAGGCTTCAGGGCTGAGGACCTCGCTCTGAAGTGAGCAGGATGCAGACCCTACCCTGGGTCTTTGTATAACTTTCCCTTTGGAGTGTATTCTGAGTCTTGTGAACACAGGCAGTACCTAAGCAAACCACTTCTCTCCAAAGACCCTGCTTCTTGTCCTTTGGGGATCACTGAAGGTCGGGAAGGGAAGAAGGGGCTGGTGAGTGGGCCCTTGCCAGCCCTGATTGTACCCTTTGCCCCTGCAATGTTGTTGTCAGTGACTGGCCATCTTAGAGGACCCATTAACATTTAATTAGGAAACACTAAAAGAAATCTACACTGTGCCAAAAATCCCAGCAGTCTGGTGGCAGGAGCAGGAGAAACTCTGAGGTCCAGGACAGTCTGGCCTTCATGTCTACATTTGAGTTCCAGGACAGCCTGGCCTTCATGTCTACATGTGAATTCCAGGACAGCCTGGTCTTCATGTCTGCAAGTGAGTTCCAAAACAGCCAGAACTGCATAGTGAGATCCTGACTCAAAACAAACAAGAAAAAGGAAACAGAAACAAGAAATTCTGTACTAAACATAGAAGGAATTTGACAGGAAACGACCACAGACCACCAACTAGAATGCACAATTAATATCCTGTTGTACTTTATCATCGTTATCTCCTGGTCTTGTTGGTGTGTGAAGTCAGCAGCAGATGCTGCTGTACGCCCCTCTCCAACCGTCGAGCCTGTCTCCTCACTAGTCTTGGAATTCTTTCCTGTTAAACGGCTCAAGTCCTAGAGATTTGCTTTCCTTTCCAGTTGTTTGTTTTGTGGTTTTGAGACAGATTTCATACTGAAGCCTAGGTTGACCTCAAAATCAATACAATTCTCCTGCCTCAGCCTCCCAAATGCTGAGATTACAAGTAAGCTACCGTGTTTTTAAAGTATTTCTGCCTCCCAGTTCCGAGGATGTGAAGGGGTTAGAGATTATGGTTTTTTCTGCGGGGCTAGGCCCACGGCATCTGGAAAGAGTTGCACTGGGGCTCCGAGGAGGATATAAAAGCAGCTGTCCACCATTTAGCTTGATCCTAAGGACAGACATGGAGTGTGCAAATAATGCTTCAAAGAACAAAACGTTCTGAAATAATTCTTAAAACAAAATGTTTCATGAGGGACTGAATGGAACGTTTTCCAAAGCTTCAGCTGACCGTGATGGCCATCACTGCAGTGGAAACTGGCCAGTGCTCTGTTAGGCCTTTATACTGTTTGCTCATTTGGAGTGAACCTGCTGGTTACATGTGCGAGTTCTAAGCTCTAGGGCACAGCTGGCATGTCCTTGCTGGTGATGAATTAGAGGTTATGGCTTGGGGAGCACTGGGTCCAATACTTCCTTGCTCAGCTACAAACCCCTCACCCTATTCAGCTGTCTGAGAGGGAAAGAAGAGACGTACCCTATGAAATTTGTCTCCACTGTCAGAAATGCTGTTCAAAGGGCAGGGCTGTCTGGATACAGTTTGGGGGATGTAGCAGTTAGCGTCCTGACATTTACTCTACTGCCTATGTCCGGAACGTAGACGAGCCTTTGAGAAGGCAGCACTCAGGGGAGCTCAATGGAAGACTGTGGTCCTACTGTGGGGAGAAGAGGACCTGTTCGGTGGTTTGCTGGAAAAGGCCTTGTGCCCTCACAAGAGTCCTAGGAAACAGACAGTGAAATGGAAGTGCTCCAGTGTCTAGGACACCACCCAGGCTTCTGTCCCTCTGTCTGCCCCGTCAGAGTTCTCCCACATGCAGTCTCTTTCCGGGGGACTGGAATGAAGTGCTGCACAATAGAAGGAAGCCCATACCCCTCTCCTCCAGCAGAGCTGCCTCCTCAGGGAAGATGCTCATCCCAGGCCTGAGCCTGCGCCCTGCTGGGTCTTGTCACCGCCTGTCCTGCTCTGTAACATCAGGCAACACTCTGGGGTTTAAAAGGAGGATTCCAGGATCATACTGCCTAGAGTCAGGGTTGACAGACCACACAAGAGGTCCCACTCTGTCATTTTGAAGCAGGGGCCTTCCCAGAGCCTCGCTGGTCACATCTGTGATAGGTAAAACAACACATCGGCCAGGTAAAGACCTGTGTCTGCTGTGTGTGTTGCATCCATTTTCCCTTGGCTCCAGACATTGCAGAGCAATGGGATACCATCCCACATGGCAGAGATGGCCAATGGCATCCTGACCCTTTTCATGAAAGCAGTTATGATGCATTTTGGCAATATTTGATCATCTTCCCAAACATATTTCATGTGACTATCGTGGGGTTCCTGATCCATGGGTCCTATAAGCCTTCTGTTTGTTGTCTACCTGTTGGGTGGTACAGCATTGCTACTATAAGGAGGCATCATATCTGTTTGGTTAAAATTCTGTGTGTGAAGTAATGTTTTCAATAAATGCTAATCCCCTCAAATCCGAATCTAGTTCCTATGTTCGAATTTTTCCTTCAAAGAGAAAGAGACCAGGACAGATGACGTAGCTAGATTAGAGTGCAGGGGTCATCTTGAATGTTATTATTTCAGGGGGGCTTAGTGAATTAAGAACAACAGCCTCACCATTTGCAAGGACAGACAGAGACTGTGTGCAGTGCTCTGTACCTACTTGGACATTCTTACTTGTCATCCAGGGAGACAACAGCACAGACTTGGTTCTCACAGCTAGGGAAGCAGCCAGAGCTCCTTAGTGACTTCCTCAAGGTTGCCAAATAATGCAGTGGTCTTGAAACAACAGAGAGGGTGGGGGGAGGACAGAGAGGGAAACTTGTGCTCTCTCCCTTGGCGCTGTGATTTCTACTCAGTGAGGTTGATTGCAATTCAACAAAGGATGTTTTCTTCCTGTTTGGATCTTTGCCCACAAACAAAGGCATTTTCATAAAAGGCCAATGGAAAGTATCTTGGTTTCAGACAGCCATAATCTGCCTTAGGGGCTGTGAGCTTTTTAGGTTAGGAGTAGAACAGAAAGCTAATGTCAAACTCACTCACTTGCAAACTTGTGCAGATGGTACAAAGAAATAAGATCTTCATTCTAGTGGGGCTGGAGTAGACAGTGATGGGTCTGGGTCACTAGGAAAATTCCAGAATTTTTTTCTTTAAATTTTGATAATTAAGTGAGATAGAAGGCCTGGGAGCTTTCTCTACAGTGTTCAGTTACTAGCAATTGCCAACTACTCAAGCTTTACAGGGATGAAAGCCGTCTGGCGTGGCTTTTGGCCATCCAGTTCAATGAGTAGCATGTGGCGGACTGAAATAGGACCTGTGGGATGGGGAGCCCAGCCAAGCTACGGTGCTTGTCCACTGGCTCAATTCATAGTATCTGTGCTCCTTGACTCTTCTGAGAAATTGGCTCTGAAAAATGTCATGCACATCCATGCACTGAAGCTCTGGCTGGGAGGCAAGTCCTTAATCACGACCTTCTAATTCCCTATACCATCAGTGGCCATTGCACTGAACCTACAATTTTCTGTCATTCCTCCTGAAGAGCTGTTGAATAACAGACTTTTCCTGGGGAGATGCAACTCTCTCTCTTTCTCTCTCTCTCTCTCTCTCTCTCTCTCTCTCTCTCTCTCTCTCTCACACACACACACACACACACACACACATTCTGTTCAACCTAGAAGTGGGATGCACAACAGACCAAAGTAACACCACCACAGTGTGATAAACTAATGGTTTTTTACTGGAGTTACTAAGAGGCGTATGGGGTGAAGGGTAACTTACAAGGAACAGGGATGAGTTAAAAGCAGCCACACTGCCTAAAAGTCTGCCCCAATATAGTGATATTTTTTATATGTTTTAATAAATAAAGCTTGCCTGAAGATCAGACGGTAAAACTAAGCCACCAGAGGCCAGGCCGTGGTGTCAAACAAGTTTAATCCCAGGATTTGAGAGACAGAGGCAGATGAATCTCTGTTGAGTTCAAGGCCACTCTGGGTTTCACAGATCAATGCAGAAACAGATCCAGGTGATGATGGCTCACTCCTTTAATCCCAGCACTAAAGGGAAATATCAAACAGGAAGAGGCAGAGGCTCAGCTCTCTGCAATCACCCAGCCTTGGTAGAGGCAAGACTTCTCTAGTGGCTTGACTGCTTTGCTTTTCTGATCATCAGCCTGAACCCCATTATCTGTCTCTGGTTTTTTATTATTCGTGCTACACCCCAACAAAGTGATTCATGTTTTCTGGCCCAGTCTTAAAGTTGTCTACTGGTACGGGGAGGCTCTACTATCCAGAAGAAAAAACCTGCTAGGCCTGTCTCAAGCTCCTAGGCCTCTGTCTTAGGTCAGGAGGGTGAGACAGAAACCAGAAGTGTGCCATCTTTACCATCTCTTTCCTGCCTGTCAGGAATCTGTCTATCTTAGTCCCTCACATATGCATGCACATGTCTTAAGTTCAGGTAACACAGAGAACATACAGCTACACGAGGAAAAATAAACACGTTTATCTTTTTTCTCCCCAAGATACAAGGGTTATCTTGTAGATCTGTCTTTTTCTGGAACTGCTCAGTTTCCCATACTGGAAGTGTCTTGCAAATCCTTTGACTCTAGAGTCACTCAGCCCCCTCACATGAGGGGTTTCTCATGTACTCAACCTCTCTGCACCCGGAGCTTTCTCATGACCTCCTACCATACCCAACCACAAAGGCTTACTGAGTTTCTTCATTGACTTTTCATTCTCTGACCCATACATGAGATTTTTTGTTGTTGTTGTTGCCATGGTTAGAGGAGAGGCCAGCAGATCTCTGTGATTTCAAAGCCAGGCTGGTCTACAAATTGGGTTCTAAGACAGCCAGGAGTGTTACAGAGAGAAACCCTGTCTTGGAGGGTGGGGAGGAGGGTCCCTTTTCTTCCTGAGGTTTGCACAAGAAGTAGCTTCTAAAAGACTCCTGCACTGACGTCATGGTCCCTGGGTGGTGGAACTACTGAGAGGTAGCTGGCCCATGAGGGCTTCAGTCTAATAAATGGGTTAATCCACTGATGAGGTCATAGCTGAATGGACTATTAGAATCAAGGCCTGGGTTGGAAGTAGTCAGTTATTGGGGTTATATCATTGAAGGCTACATCTTGTCCCTAGTGGTTCCCAGCTGTCATGAGATGTACCCTGCTCTGCCACATGTTCTCAATACTGTATGCTCTGTCTGGCCATAGCTCCTTAGCAATGAAGCAGGTTGACATGGAGTGAGACACCTGAAACTATGCACCAAAATAAATCTTTTATCCTTTTAAGTTTTTCTCTTAAAACTTTCTTTTGTTAAAGAAACAAAAACCCAAGTAACAATCTTGTGTGCAGAGTAACCACACGGTAGTGCTTGAAATGTCCAGTTTCAAAATAATGAGACAGGCCAAAGAGACAGAACAAGTAGTCCAAAGAAGGCACTGGATGAAGACTTTAAATCAGCTCACTGAAATCTGTTCAAAATGCTAAAAGATGTCTTTCAAAAGTAAAAGATTGGGGCTGGAGAGATGGCTCTGTGGTTAAGAGCACTAGCTGCTCTTCCAGAGGACCCGGGTTCAATTCCCAGCACCCACATGCAAGTTCACAACTATCTGCAACTCCAGTTCCAGGGGATCCGATGTTCTCTTCTGGCCTTTGCAGGCACAAGGCATGTACAAGGTGCACAGACATACCTGCCAGCCTTCACCTATACTCATAAAAAAAATTTTAAAAACTGAAGTATTAACAAATACCAGTAATGAGGCAGAAACTAAGAACAGAGACCAAAAGAAATTCTGTAGTTGAAAATGACAATAATCAAACTGAAAATCCCTTTGGCATCTCAAGAGCAGATCTGAGTACTAAGAAGCAGGAATCAGTGAGCATGGAGACAATGTCCTGAGCAGCAGCAATTAAGAATGAAGAGGAAGGGCAGTGATCCAGAAACCTTTATGTAGACCAACTTCTTTGTCGCGCAGGCCCAGTTAAAAATGTGATGAAGCAGCTGGCAGACACCTCTAATCTCAGGAAGCAGAGGCAGAGGCGGCCAGATCTCTGTGAGTTCAAGGCCAGCCTGGTCTACAGAAATATTTCCAGGACAGCCAGGGCTACACACAGGGAAACCCTATCTCGAAATAAAAATTTTTTTTTGATGAAGCCAATAATCTGTGTGTATAAGAAATTTCAAGGAACTCTGTGGTGTGAATTTAAATTCTCAGCTTGACCTCATCTATAATCTCTTAGGATGCATCTGAGTGTTTCTGTGAGGAGTTTCCAGTGAGCTTTAACTAAGGCAAAAAGATCTACCTGGATGTTGGTGGTACCATCCCAAGGGCTGGAATAAAAGGATTGAATAAAAAAGGAGAAAGGAAGAAGCGAGCTGGGCATCCGTATTGATCTCCTCCTGCCATCTGAAGGTGTGTATCTCCTGCTGACTGACTGTTGGAGACTGGCTTTCTCATGCTCCTGCCACCACAGCTTTGAGATGCCCCACCCCCGGGCGTTTCCCATCATGATGGACTGTGGCCTCACATTGTAAACTAAAACAGTCCCCATGTCCCCTGTTGGCTCATGACAGATATTTCCTTACAGATTTGAGAAAAGTTAACTAATAAAAACTCCTAGGACAACTTCCAACAGTGCAATTTCTGTATAGTTTTAACACAGTTATCAAAGAGCAGAAATCTGGAAGCAAGAAAGAAGCAACTCACAGTGGCGAGGGCCATCAACAGCATTAGCATCTGGTTTCATTAGCAGATAGAGGCAGGAGTGACACTGTCCCTCCAGAAGTGACTAAAGATGTTGTAGACTAGAGTTTGTAGACGGGTGCCTGGGGGTAGGGGGTGGTTCCAGTCCTTGGAAGTACATAGAGAGGGAAAGAAAGGGAACAGCCTATGTAGCTGCCTGCCCCTTCCTCTGTCCTCCTACTCTGCCTGCTTCTTCTGGCTGCACAGACAACGTAGCAGCTTGACTCAAAGCGAGGACAAAGGGCATCTCTGCTCCTTTAGAAGGATAAAGGCCCAGATGTTCAAATGCCCAGGATGTGGTAAGTTCAGATACCTGGTACAGGTATCTGAATTGTGTAAGGCTGCATGTGTGCCCTGGCATCCATGGGGTGGGCTGCTGGTCAGGGAAATTTTCTGAAGCCTGACCTTGACCACCTTCCTGGCCCTAGAGGACTTGATGCACTGATATCAGTGATCAGCTATTGCTCTCCTCCCAGTGCCCCTCACTCACCTGCACAGTCCATACCAGGCACCTGGGCCCACAGCCAAGTGCCCTGCTGGGCCATTTAGGCTTCTCACCCACTGCCAACCAATTCCTCCAATGACACCTCCAGGAAAGTCCCACTCCAGACTGAGGCAACACTCCAAGCCTCTCTAAGTTCTGTTGTCTGTATACCTCCTCTTAACCAAGTGTCTGACCATGAAGGTCCCAGTACCCAGATAAGCAAGAAGCAGCATGCTAAGCTCACATGGTTTCCCCAGATTTCTGTCCCCGTCCCCTGCATAAGCACTTGAGGAGTCAGAGGGCAGGTACCTCTAAGGCTACCATTGCCCCTGGCCTGCCTTGCCCTGCCTTGCACTCTGGATTGATAACACAGCAGCTTGGCTATAAAGCAGACGGCAAAGGGCAGCATTGGCTCCTTTCTAAAGGACCAGCCCAGGCAAGGGGAGTGCAGAGGGTGTGATAATACTGTTTTTCCTGGTCCTAGGTGGCTGGAGTGAGGACCGAGAAGTATTTCCAGAGCAAACTCAGAAGGTTTAGGGGCAGCCATGGGGCTGTTGACTGGGGCTGAGCTGTGGTCTGTGGCCATATTCTTGGCCATCTTCCTGCTTCTGGTGGACCTAATGCACCGGCGCCACCGCTGGACTGCCCGCTATCCACCAGGCCCTATGCCATTGCCTGTGCTTGGGAACCTGCTGCAGGTGGACTTCCAGAATATGCCAGCAGGCTTCCAAAAGGTAAGGGAATTGTTGGAGGTCAGGAGAGGTCATCAGAACACACTTGGTGGTAGTGCAACTACATGCTGCACAGGAGCTGGTCCCCAGGAGTGAAGATGATTCCTTCCTTTGTGGAAAGTGGTGCAGGAACTGAGGACACTTCCCAAAGGCAACACCCAGGAGGTGGGATGGGACCTAACAGCCAGTGTGAGATCTAGTTAACATGACAGAATATAGTGGGTAGTGATGGTGCTGGGCCTGCATCCTAATTCCACCATGCCTGCAATTGGGAGACTAAGGCAACTGGGTTATAAATTCCAGGCCACCTTAATGAAACTACCTATAAAACCAAAACTTGAGGGCCAGGTGTCATGGTGAGGCATGCCTCTAATCCCAGGACTTGGGAGGTAGAGTCAGACATATTATTTGAATTCTAAGCCAACCTGGTCTATATCATATTGAGTTCCAGGCTAGCCCATGTTACAAAATGAAACTCCACAATCTTTAGACGTAAAAAAGCCCAATACAGTGCTACAGATCTTTAATCCCAAAACTCAGAGGAGGGAAAGGCAAGCAAATCTCTGTGAATTCAGCATCAGCTTGGTCTACATAGCTAGTTCCTAGACAGTCCTGGCTACATAGTGAGACCTTGGCTCAAACATGCACACACACGGCCACACACACATACGCACATGCACACAATAAAAATAAAAGGAAAATCAAGTTATATATGTCTCACATTCCTTTTCATTGCACCAGAGGGAAATGTTTTCAGAATGTGGGAGAGGCCATGATCCTGAACAAGTGTTTCTGTCAGGAAATCAAAGATGAGAGAGGTGCAGCTACTGTTTCCATCCTTTTGCTAGTTCAGATTCTCAGACTCCCTACTAACATCCGTGAGTCTTAGTTTCTGCATCTAGACATGGGGATGCTAGTGAATCAATTGGCAAAAGTGTGACGCTAGCAAGATCATGGTGCAGTAATTGATAAAGAATCCTAGGTAGACTCCCTAGACAAATAATACCAGATTTCATCCTTCTGTGAGACTCACTACTGGACTACCCTGCCATGTCCTATCAGTACAGGTAAGCACAGGAATCCAGGCTTGCCAGTAATGCACTAACTCCTTGCCTACAGATGCGATGCCGCTTTGGGGACCTGTTCAGCCTACAGCTGGCGTTTGAGTCAGTGGTTGTCCTAAATGGGCTGACAGCCCTGCGTGAGGCACTGGTGAGACACAGCGAGGACACTGCAGACCGGCCACAACTGCATAGCAGTGACCACGTAGGCTTTGGACCACGTTCTCAAGGCAAATGCAGAAAATGACAAACGTGGTGGGAAAAAGGGAAACTAGAGAGGGTTCCGGGAGTAGAGACAGTTTAGGACCAACTGTAGGGGAGGGACAGGCAAGACAGGCTAGCCAGGCGGTAGTGGTGCACGCCTTTAATCCTAGCACTTCGGAGGCAGAGGCAGATGGATCTTTGTGAGTTCGAAACCAGCCTGGTCTACAAGAGCTAGTTACTGGACAGGCTCAAAGCTACAAAGAAACCCTGTCTCGAAAAACAAAACAAAACAACAAAGATAGCAAAGGCAGACAGCTACAGGATGGACAGAGGATCTTACAGTAGTGATAAGGACTATAGCGGTGATAAAGTGGGACAGGAGCAGAGAAGAGGATGAGGTTCTCAAGCCTAAGTGTGGTCCTCCAGGTGTGGTCCTAGCACAGTATGGGTCTGCCTGGCGTCAGCAGCGCCGCTTCTCTGTGTCCACCTTTCGTCACTTTGGCCTGGGCAAGAAGTCACTGGAGCAGTGGGTGACCGAGGAAGCCAGATGCCTCTGTGCTGCCTTCACCAACTATAATGGTAGGTGATGGATTGGTGGGTACAAGCAAACATAGACAGCAAACACCCTGACCGGCATTTCCACTCACAGGACACCCTTTCAGCCCTAACACTCTATTGGACAAAGCAGTGTGTAATGTGATCGCATCCCTCCTCTATGCCTGCCGATTTGAGTATGAAGACCCACGCTTCATCAGGCTTCTGAACTTGTTGAAAGATACTCTTGACCAGGAATCTGGCTTCCTGCCCATGGTACCCAGATAACTACATACAGAGGGGCGTCTCAGGAAGATGGTCAACATGCAGGAGTGACAGGGAGAGGGCATTTGGGAGGAGCTGGACAAACTTCAATGGGACGGGAGAGGATAAACTGGGGCTAAGTGCTTGGAAATGGTGAGCACCTGTGGAAGGCACACAAGTCTGCAATTTCTACAGTACGATAGCCCTTCTGGAGGCTCAGGGCAAATAGGGAGTTTAGAGACTCACACTGGGAGGGACTAGTTTATGCTGGAGGAGGCTGGGAAGCAAGACTGTTTCAGGAGAGCACAGCACAGGGAGCACCCAGGCCCCTCTATTGGTCCTCTCTGTTGCTCACAGTTCCTGAATGTGTTCCCGGTGCTCCTGAGCATCCCAGGGCTGCCTGGAGAGGTCTTCTCTGGAAAAAAGGCCTTCATGGCCATGCTGGATGAGCTGCTAACTGAGCACAAGATGACCTGGGACCCTACCCAGCCACCCCGAGACCTGACTGATGCCTTCCTGGCAGAGGTGGAGAAGGTGATTGGCAGCTGCAAGAATGGGTCCAGGGGCTGTGGGCTGATGTTCTGTGTATCACAAAGTGACTAAGCATCTGGGTTGCCTAGGGACAATGGGAGGCCATTGAGGGTCTTCCTCTTCCCACTGAGTCTACCATTTCTGCCTGGCTCAGACCAAGGGAAAACCTGAGAGCAGCTTCAATGAGGAGAACCTACGTATAGTCGTGGCTGACCTCTTCATGGCAGGGATGGTGACCTCTTCGATCACACTGTACTGGGCCCTGCTGCTCATGATCCTGCACCCGGATGTGCAGAGTGAGTCTTGCTGGGGATGGGAAGAAAGAAGGAGGGGTGAGGTATACCCCTTAAGCTTACTTGGGACACTTGACCCAGACTCCAGCAAGGGTGACAGCCATCTTTCTCCCATGGACCCAGCCCTTAACATAGAGTTAGTAGAGGGACAAGGGGCATCTGCCTGAGGCTCCTTAACTGGGGGGATGCTGTTTCTCCAGGCCATGTCCAAAAGGAAATTGATGAAGTCATAGGGCAGGCGCGGTGTCCAGAGATGGCAGACCAGGCCCACATGCCCTACACCAATGCTGTCATTCATGAGGTGCAACGATTCGGTGACATCCTCCCACTTGGTGTTCCTCACAAGACATCTCGTGACATTGAAGTGCAGGGCTTCCTTATCCCTAAGGTAGGCCTGGGGCCCGCCAATGTCCAGTCAGTGTTACCAGCCAGCAAGCGGCCTGAGCTGCCCAGTTGAGAAGGACTGGAATTTAGGCAATCCATTCTCAACTGCACAGTACCAACCTCCCCTGGTGAGTATGGGAAGTGGAACAGTAACAAGAACTGTAAGGCAGAACCCCAGCTAGAAAATCAAGCAAGCTAAAACATGGCTAGGGTGGTTGTAGCAATCACTACCTAGAAGTACAGGTGACAATGTGTATACCTATGTCACCTGTCACTTATCCCTGTCTTAGTATCAAAGAGAGGGCTAAGAAGCTTCTAGAGCTGAAAGGATTAAGTATGTGAGGTAGAGTCTGTACATGTGATCACAGTGTCCCCACCCCAGTCCATGTTCACACCATGTGCCTCCTGCAGGGGACGACCCTCATCACCAACCTGTCCTCAGTGCTGAAGGATGAGACTGTCTGGGAGAAGCCCCTCCGCTTCCATCCTGAGCACTTCCTGGATGCCCAGGGCCACTTTGTGAAGCATGAGGCCTTCATGCCATTCTCAGCAGGTCCTGTGGCATACCTGGCTTCCCTCCCCCTTCCCAGAATGCCCTGAATTGTGAGGCCAGACCCCTGTCTGACTGAATCCCTCTCCCACCCACAGGCCACAGAGCTTGCCTGGGGGAGCCCCTGGCCCGCATGGAGCTCTTCCTCTTCTTCACCTGCCTCCTGCAGCGCTTCAGCTTCTCGGTGCCCAGTGGACAGCCCCGGCCCAGCGACCGTGGGGTCTTTGGTGCTCTGACAACCCCATCCCCATACCAGGTCTGTGCTTTTCCCCGCTAAAAGGAAGGATGAAATCTCACTGCCCTGCTGGGTCCTAATGTGCAATAAATCATTTGACTCTGAACTAAACCACCCCCATGAGATCTCCAGGCTAGAATGGGATCTTGGTAGCCTCCCCTGGACATTCACAACTCCCTACTATTACATCACCATTTGACCCCAAGGGAAGGGCTAGTCTGTTGTACTCAGAGAATGATACCTACCCCTGCCTTATCCCCCAGCCCTCACTTTTCTCACCCAAATTGATAAGGTTTGTACAGAGATGCCAACACCTGGAAGGAGAGCCAGAAAGGACTGCTGATAGGTGACAGTGTCAGTTACACAGAAGGGAAGGGCAGGATTCCTCCTAGAAGCCCCATTTGAGACCCACTCCCACCCGCCACACAGCTGAGGCTAACTGCTCAGTGAGCATCATCACAACTATTGCCTAACTTCCATGACATTCCAGAGCTGCAGAGAAGTCAGGGAGGCTGAAATGATATGCGGGTTAAGTGCCCAAGGTTAGTCATCGGGTACCATCTGCTTCCTTAAAACACTTTATGGGAGTCCAGAAGGGGTTACCTCCTAAGCTTCTTCGTCACCACTATGACCCATCAGGGTTACTGGTGTCCAGGCCCCTGCACAGTTGGAAGGTGAGACAAAGCTTGGTAGAACCAGCAAGCTCAGTGCTGTAACAGGCTCCCAGACCTTAGCACAACCTTCTCCATGATGGAATTACCATTCAGGCCATAAAACTCAGCACACTGACAGCACCTCTTGCCATAATGAAAGCAAACACCAAATCCATCAAAGTTCATAGTTCTGGGAAAGTCTCTAAATGCACTAACCTTGCTTTTTGGCTTCTGGAGTTTTGCTTCTGGCTAACTCTTCTTGTTAACTGATATGTGTCAATTCAGGATATGGTTTTTGTGTTTAAAAGGTCACCCTGAGAAAGACTCAGGACTGCACTGGGATCCTGAACACTCAGTGTAGTCACCAGCTGGCTAATAAAGACTTTCTATTGGCTTAGACCTGTGTCTGAGCGGTCTTCTCTGGTGGATACCCCACAACATTTCTAGAGGTTCCACCAATATACCCAGAGACTAGACCTTGAGGCACTGGGGGAGGGGTCTCAGATCCTTGAGCAGGGAATTCCTAGGGGGTGCAGAATCAGAAGAATTTCCAGGACCATATGACTCCCTTTGATCAACCGCTGCCTAAAGTTTTGGAGGAGTCTGATACCTCCACCCCAATAGGAAAACAAATTCTAATGTCACCTGGTCTGTTACCTGCAGAGGTAAGTCTGGGTAAGGAGCCTTCTGTTTAAAGTACAAAGGGGCGCTGCTGATACAGCATCCGGTATCCACTTGAGATGTCACCAGACTCCCCTGGTCTGCTGAGGTGTATGTATATGTGTTGGCCACCCCTGGTTGTCTTTACTGTGTGTCTCTCTGTGCATCTCTGTTCTGTCAGTTCTGTTGACTGGAGAAACATCTAAAGGGCAGGTCCTGCCCCAGTCCTCTCTCCATTGTCCACAAGTTCCTGTAGGCTCACAGGTAGCATCTGCTGCTGCTGTTATGGCAATGCTGGCAGCAATGGTGGCCATGAGGCCCACCTCAGTCTAGGTTCCTGGCCTCCCCAAGAACAACAAGCTGCCCCCATTCCCATATTGGTGGGGTCGAGCATCATGTGCTCCACTGTGGTTGAAACTTCAGCCCTAGTTATGGGGAATAAAAACTTTTTAAAAACTCAGTACTCACGGAAGCATAGACTTGGGCCTTGTAAAAATTCTGCTACCGTCTGGAAGTCCAGTTAGATTCTTTAACAGCAGTTGTTCTTCAGAATGAAGACGGACTGGACCTCCTCTTTATGAGACAAGGAGGTCTTTATATAACAGTAAAAAAGCAACAGAAAAAAACAAAAACAAAAAAATTGTTACTTTTATGCCAGTCAATCAGAGACAATTAAAAAATTTAGCCATGATCAAAAATAACCTTAAAAAAAAAACAACAAGAGAAAGACATCAAAATCTAACAACTGATACCAGTCTTTGTTCTGTACCCCTGGCTAATTATTATATTTAAGTTGGACCAATCATTAGTTGTTGACTCCTACAAATTCTGCACCACTTTACCTCACCACATCTTGCAGGCAGGGCAAACTGTAGGTTGAAGGTTTTGTGGCTGGGTTGGTGTCTCAATCCCTACACTAGAAGCCTTCCCTGGGTATAGAAGATGGCCAGTTCAGGCTCCCTATGTCCCACTACTAGGAGTCTTTCCTAGAATCACCGTCATGGAATCCTGGGAGTTACAAATGCACTAATTTTCTACCTCACCATTGAAATCCCCCCGAATTCCAGTCATCTCTCCCAGTACTCTCTCCCTCCACCCCTCCGACCTGTTCCCTCCTCTTCATATCCCACCACCCCGAGTTTACCCTTGTAATCTCTTCTATTTCCCCTTCCCAGTGAGATCCATGTGTCCCCTTGAGCCTTCATTTTTATTTAGTCTCTCTGGGTCTGTTATTATAGCATGATTATCTCTAGAATTTCTGGGGTCACTTATATAAAAATATTAAATGCTTAAGAAATTTGTATGACATCCTTGCACAGCGCCCAAGTCAATCTTCTCTGTTCATTCCAATTTTACTTTGTTTGCTACAGAAGCAAGCATAAGTCTTGATAAATTTTAAAGATTTCTCTGTGTGTATGTGTGCATGTATGTGTGTGTCACATGTGTTCAGATGCTCAATGGGGACCAGAAAAGGGTACTGCATTCCCTACCTCTAGAGTTGAGTTATGGTAGTTCATGAACCCGTCAACATGGAATTATACAGAGAGTTTCAGGTTGCCAGGTTAAAATTTAAAGGAGGGGAGAGAAAAATGAAGGAAAGAAAAAATTCCCAAAATAAAAGTCATCAGTAATATGGTGGTTTAGTCTCCACAGGCTCATATATTTGAATGCTGGGTCCCTAGCTAGTGGAACTGCTCTGGGAAGGATTAGAGGTGTGCCTTTGTTGGAGTAGGTGTGGTCCTTGTTGGAGAAGATGTGTCACTGGTGGTGGGCTTTGAGGTTTCAAAATCCCAGGCCAGGTCTTGTCTCTCCCTGTCATCAACTTGTAGCTAAGATAAAAAACTCTCACTGGGTGATGTTGGCACATGCCTTTAATCCCAGCACACAGGGAGACAGGGGCAAGCAGATTTCTGTGAGTTCAAGGCCAGGCTGGTTTACAGAGTGAGTTCCATGACAGACAGAGATACACATAAAAAACCCTGTCTTGGAAAAACCAAAAGAGAGAGAGAGAAAGAGATGCTCTCAGCTACTGCTTCAGTGTCATGCCTGCCTGCTGCCATGCTTCCCACCAAGATGGTCATGAACTTAACTCCCTGAAACTGTATGCAAACCCCCAATTAAATGCTTTCTTTTCTTTTATGTTATCTTGGTCATGGTGTCCTCACAGCAATAGAACTGTATCTAGAACAAATAGTGAGTATACAAGCCAATAATTATTAAGTGCTGTGTGCTGAGCATAGTTGTGCATGTTGTACTTTGAAGTACTATAAGTTTGTTTACATCATCCTTAAGATATCTATAATGCATGGTGCAGTTACCATATTAGAATGTCATTAGGCAGTAATTCTTCAGCTCTATTATACAACCTAAAATTACAGTTATATATATGGGGCATTGCTGTATACATCTGTGTGTGTGTGTGTGTGTATATGAGGGTATACATGAAAGCAAAGGTCAATCTCTGATGTCCTTCCTTAGGAGCCATCCTCTTTTTGTTTTTTGAGACAGGGTCTCTTACTGGGACCCGAGACTTCCTGATTAGACTATACTGGATGGCAATCAAACCCCAGGGATATACCTGTTTCCACGACCCCTGCAGACCATCATTTCCAGCCTTTTACACTGGTGTTAGGTTTGAAATCAGATCCTCATGCTTGCATAGTGTACTACCTGGTTTTATGTCAACTTGACACAAGCTAGAGACATCAGAGAAGGAGCATTAATTGAGAAAATGCCTCTATAAGAACCAGTTGTAAATCATTTTTATTCATCCATTTGCTTGACATCCTAGCCACATAAAGCATTTTTTTTAATTGGTGATCAATGGGAGAGGGTCCATTCCATTGTGGGTGGTGCCATCCCTGGGCTGGTGGTCCTGGGTTCTATAAGAAAGCCGGTTGAGCAAGCCATGGGAAGCAAATTAGTAAGCAGCACCCTCCATGGCCTCTGCATCAGCTCCTGCCTCCAGGTTCTGGCCCTGTTTGAGTTTCTGTCCTGACTTCCTTTGGTGATGAACAGCAATGCTGAAGTGTAAGTCAAACAAACCCTTTCCTCCCCAACTTACTTTTTGGTCATGCATGGTGTTTGATTGCAGCAATAGAAACCCTAACTGAGATACATAACAAGCCCTCTGCTGACTGAACTATCTCTTCCAGTTTCTGTATACAGGGATTGTATACCCACTAAAATAAACAAATATGGGCTGGCAGGATACCTCCATGGGCATTTGCCACCAAGACTAATGACCTGAATTCAATCCCTGGGACCACACGGAAAACTCTTGAAAGTTTTCTTCTGATCTCTACACACACACACACACACACACACACACACACACATATATATAAATGTGTTTCAAGAATATTAAATGGGAGCTGGAGAGATGGCTCAGAGGTAAGAGCACTGACTGCCCTTCCAGAGGTCCTGAGTTCAATTCCCAGCAACCACATGATGCCTCACAATCATCTGTAATGAGATCTGCTGCCCTCTTCTGGCCTGCAGGCATACATGGATGCAGAATGCTGTATACATAATAAATAATCTAAAAATATATATAAACGAAAAAGAATATTAAATGGAAAAATATTCACTATCCCTTGACAGGATAAAGACTGAGTGATATAGGGTCAAAGCTACACCAGCTGAGTCACACAGCAAGGTCAGCCCTCATCTACTCAATTCTGTGCCTTGCTGCCCACCCCCTTCCTCAATACTTTCAAAGTCCCTATCAACTGAGCTTTCAGAAAAAGACAGTGGCTTCTCATCAGGAATCAGGCAGGGAGGTGATCTAATGTGACAAGTGACTGAGATTCTGTACTGCTTTCCTCGCCTGGAAAGTAAGAATGCTAACAATACTATGCTATGAGATTAAGCTACATTAAACACTTAGGGAACCACTTGTCACGTTAGCGGTTTCTGTTTTCTTTACACTTGATGTCCAGCGATAACCTTATGAGACATGCCCAGCAAAGCCAGAGGCACTCCGAACGGATGATTTAAGGATCCTTCCAGCTTCCACGGTTTGGGATGGAAAATTCCTTGTATAAAAGGAGCTCATTAGGCTTAGGTGTATTAGCACCCAAGGAGGTTGAGGCGGGGGAATCAGGAGTGTAAGCCAACCAGGGCTACAGAGCGAGTTCCTTTTTCAAGAAACACAACCACAGGGGCTCAAGAGATGGCTCAGCGGTTAGGCACACTGGCTGTTCTTCTAGAGGATCTGGGTTCAATTCCCAGCTCCACAAAATATCTCGCAACCGTCAATCCCGGAGGTAAGCATCGCCTTCTTCTGGTCTCCACAGGCACCAACAACACACGTGCTGCACAGACATACAAGCATGCAAACCCCTCGTACAATAAAATTTAAAAAAAAATAAAAATAGGCAGCCGGGCGGTGGTGGCGCACGCCTTTAATCCCAGCACTCGGGAGGCAGAGGCAGGCGGATCTCTGTGAGTTCGAGACCAGCCTGGTCTACAAGAGCTAGTTCCAGGACAGGCTCCAAAGCCGCAGAGAGACCCTGTCTCGAAAAACTAAAAAAAAAAAAAAAAAAAAAAAAAAGTAAACAAACAAACAAACAAAAAATAGGCAACCACAGCCAGGTGCAGTGGGCACACACCTGCAGAGGCAAAGAAGTCACTACAAGTTCTGAGGCCAGCTGGTCTACACAGAGAGTTCCTATCAGACAACAGTGAAAAGCAACGACTACATGTGAGTTTAAAACAATAAATAAATAGAAATGGAGATTATTACTATAATCTGCCTCCCGAAGCAATGACAAGTTAAAATAGATAAATAGGTAAACAGATAAATAAATAAAAATAGAAATGGAGTTATTACTATCATCTGCCTCCCAGGGCTGAGAAACGTCAAAAAATTCAAGCCAGATGGCGCTCTGTCATCTACACCAAGTCCGGAAGAAACGGTTTTTCGGACACACAATACGTTCAGCAATGTATACAGTCACTGCGGAAAGACCGCCACGGTGGTGCCGTCATCGACCTCACAGGCCGTCTCCTCAGAGCCTGCCGCCCGCGGGGCTGAAGGAACAAACTTCTGGGCAAGCCTGGGCGTCGCGCTTCAGACCGCCGACGGAAGCCTGCACGCTGCGCCCCCTGCTGGCTCCGGGAGGCCCTCGGCGCCACATCGACCGCCCCTAGCGCCGGTCCCCGTTTCCCTTCTCAAAGCCCGGCTTCCGGGGAGGCTTCCAGCCAATCCACCGCCCTCTCGCTTCGCAGAAGGCGCGTCGCCTAGCACAGCGCATGCGCGCGCCCAGGGGGCGGGGCTTCCTTGGCAAGATGGCGGCCAGCGGCTTGCGGCAGGCCGGTGCCGCGGCCAGCACCTCGGTGAAGCCTATTTTCAGTCGCGACCTGAACGAGGCCAAGCGGAGGGTGCGCGAGCTCTACCGCGCTTGGTATCGGGAGGTGCCGAACACTGGTGAGAGGCAGGGGTGCATCCAGGCCCTGAGGCACCTGCCCAAGGTCTCACGGCCGAGCTGAGGTCATCGACTAGGGCAGAAACGACTCCTGGATTTCGGGGGAAGAGGGTCGTGCGAGGCAGACTTGCCCCACACCGGGACAGAGCTTCCGAGCGACCTAGCCGCTTTGGTGGCTTTTGTTCCTGTATTACCAAGCCCCTGGGAGGGGAGAGCAGGGACTGTGGGTGACTCTTGATTGTAGCGGAGGACACCGAGAGACAATTGACGGAGCCGGGGTCCAGAGATAGCCCCGGGAACTTCTGGAACCCCGGCTCAGCTTACAGTTCCAGACAGGTTCCAGATGCCCATTGGATTTTGTAACCAAACTGGCGAAGGACTTGCAGTTAGCCATTCCCCATTCTGGAAAACAAATTGGACCATAGGAGGGAAACGACTTGGCCAAGGCCATGGAGTAGCCTTTGAAAGCTTCCAGGTTTAATGGCTTCTCAGGTCTCCCTAGGTTTGCTAACTCAGCTTGCTCTAGTATTTTGAAATCCAATCCCTACTGCTACAGAACACCTCTTTTCCCTGAGTTGGCGGCGAACCTATTCTGCTCTCCTGCTGTTGGTCCTTGAATGCCGACTGTTATCTTGACGTCTCCTTCAGGGCTGTCACTGTGCTGGATTTTAAAAGGGTCGAGAGTTCAGATGTCAGGGACATCTGTTGTTGAGTAGACGTGTATTTAACATGGACCACCACGGCTGATCGGAGAGGGAAGGCATTTTCTAGTGAGTGACTGGCACACCTCAGAGCTACTCAGAGGCAGCAACACTTTCCTCGGGTTCTGCCTTTTATTAGCAGTGTGTGACCTTGGGTAAGATCTCCCATTTGTACTGTTCGCTGCGAAATAGGCATATTCTTAATAAATACTGTCTTCAGGGAGTTACTATATTAAATAGGTTACTATAGTAACTGACATAAACCTTGGGGAAGGCACTGATGGGGGTGGAATTCCTCATAGTTCTTAGAACAGACTGGAGTGAAAGAGCAAAACCCACCTGAGACCCATGCTTAACTGAGAGCACTTTGGTCTCTCTAGGTCTGATGCTTAACAAAAGTGAGATTCTAAATTCCAGGTTCTGTTAGTGTGCATTTGTTTAGTGTCCTGGTCATCTTACAGCCCCGTTTTTTTGTTTTTTCCAAAAATCCCTCAGCTACTCTCTGAGAGCCTAAATTTGTAGTGTTTACCATTTCCAAGATCACTGAATTTGAGTATAATGAAAGACTCAAACTTGATGTAAACACAGCATGTCCCTAATTAATGGTTTTCAGAGATTATTATGACGTTTTGGGGTTTTTTGTGACTTTTGTTTTGTTTTTCTGAGACAGGGTCTCACTTTGTGCCCTTGATTGACCTGGAACTTGCTAAATACACCAAACAGGCCTTAAACTCATAGATCCTCTGTGTGCCACCACACTGGGCTTGTTTTTGTTTTTGTTAGGATTTCCCTGAAACCTTTGATCTACCAGCCTAAGTTCCCAATGCTGGGATTGCAGGCATGTGCCACTGTTGCTGGCTAGTTGCAGAATGGCCAAAACACAAGGTATCCTCACTAACTGAATGTACTGATCTCCTTACCTATAATGTCTGTAAACCCTTGATATTCTGTCTCTTAGCCTTGTATGCCTCATCAGCCTGCCCTTCCATCTAACAATTAACAGTCCTTTTGTATGCTTGATGACATCAGCAGATCTGCTCAAGGCTGTATGTCAGGGGATGAAAGTGACTAAAACCTGGTTTTCTTTCTTTTGAAACAGTATCTTTCTGTCTATCCATGGTACCATACAGGCCAAGGCTAACCTCCAACTTACAGGCCAGATTTACAGGCACATTACCACTCAGTAAGTCAGTTTACAACCTGTTTTCCACAGGACACCCATGTGGCGCATTAAGTTCAGTCACTGAGTTTGTGCCGCTGTTTTAGGCACTGATGTAGTGGATTGCTGAGTATTGTGACTTTAAAAATATATTTTATTACTTTTTAAATTTATATGTATTATTTATATATAATTTAAATTTATATAGATATATACATACATATATATACACTGAGTCACCTCTTCAGGCCACTACCACCCCTTTTAAGGGAAGAAAGGTTTATTTTGCCATTTCAGTCCATTATATTGGAGGGGGATGGTGAAGTAGCTCATGGTTCCATGATGGCAGCAGTGTATGACAGAGCTGAATATCTTGTTTGCAGTCATAGATGACTGTCTCAGTCTCAATTAAGGCCTAGAGACGTAAAGCTCAAGCCTTTCCTTTCAGAGAGAAAAGCCTTCTGTCCCTGCACAAACCCTTAGCAGTACTCCTCAACTCTCAAATTCATGTAGTTACAATACACTATCTTATATAAAGGTCAACTCTGGCATCTTACTATGCTGGTTATTCCATATAAAAACAGTATGATAGGGATAGTCCTCAGTGATAGGGCCCTTGCCTAACATGTGAAAGACCCTAGATTCTATCCTAACTCACTCCCACACGCACAGAAAGCACATTGGCACACCTGTACTCCCAGCTTCTCTGAAGGCCAAGTCAAGAGCATTGAGCTCCAGGCAATTTAGCATGACCTGTGTCCAGGCTGAGGGTTGGGCTATGTGGGAGCCTCTTCTTCACTGGACATGCACTGATATAGGCATCTAAAAACATGTTTAAATGGTCTAATTTCTACAGTCATCATGTTTTCTCTTTAGTGCAGTTATTCCAGTTGGACATCACCGTGAAACAGGGACGGGATAAAATCCGAGAAATGTTCATGAAGAATGCTCATGTGACAGACCCCAGAGTGGTTGATCTCCTGGTCATTAAGGTAATTAACCCTCTCTGATGAACTTAAAAGATCCACCAGCTTGTTTTGTGCTTCTGAGTCTTCAAGTGAATACTGCCTTCATTAAAAACCAGCTGCTACTGGGTGATGGTGCATGCCTTTAATCCCAGCACTCAGGAGGCAGAGGTAGACAGAACTCTGAGTTCGAGGCCAGCCAGGGCTACACAGAAAAATCCTGTTTCAAATTCCCCTCCCCGCCCAAAAGAAAGGGGGGCAGGGAGACAGCTCTTGACTTAACAGCTATTGCTGTTTCCTAGTTCAACTGGAGGTCACCATTTCTTTTATTTTTAAAGCCAGGGTTTTTTTTTTTTAAGATTTATTTATTATGTATACAGTGTTCAGCCTGCATGTATGCCCTCGGGCCAAAAGAGGGCACCAGATCTCATTACAGATGGTTGTGAGTCACCATGTGGTTGCTGGGAATTGAACTCAGGACCTCTGGAAGGGCAGCCAGTGCTTTTAACCACTAAGCCAGGGTCTTAATATGCAGACCTGGCTGGCCCTGAGATCTGTCTGCCTTTGTTTCCCAAGTGCCAGAATTAAAGGCATGGAGGGCTCCACTTTCGAAACACTCACTATGTAGCCTGGGTTGGAATCAGATAGCCTCTTGCCTCAGCCCCTAAGTAAGCTTGTGAGATTGCTGAAAGGGAAGTCCACCAGGCCTTGCGTTTTGTGACTTTTTAACAATGGGAAGCAGGAAAGATGCCACCCCTGGAAGTCACTGTCTCACCTGTATGCCAACCACCAGAAGAGGAAAGCAGGATAGCTTCGGGTATGGTACAAATGAGGTCACACTGTGGCCCTTGTGTTTCCCAGGCCAGTCATGGTCCATCAGCAGTAGCTTATGGCAAACCAGGAAATACCACAGAACTGTTACATAGAAACATGACGTTAAACCAATCGTGTTGCACAGTCCTGGGAACCTGTTAGTTACATCTCTTTGAAAGGCCGTGGGTCCCACCACCCTTCAAATGCAAAACTTGCCTTAGAAGATTTACTCACCCAGGATCATTAGCAAGTCCATACCAAACAGAGTACTGAACTTGAGTGTTGTGCTCTTCATTTGATGGCTGGAACTGACTACCTTCTGTTCACATGCACAGGGGAAGATGGAGCTCCAGGAAACCATCAACGTGTGGAAGCAGCGCACACACATTATGCGGTTATTCCACGAAACAGAAACACCGAGGCCAAAGGATTTCCTGTCCAAGTTCTATATTGGCCATGACCCATAAGGTGCATGTTAATATTTAATTCTTTTAGAGTATAAATAAACTCATTATTTGATGGTTGTTTTGCGATAAACTTGCACTGGTGAACCCATTTCCTGTGGTCTCTCACTTCTTGCCTTAGTGTACACGCCATGTTTATTCCCTTTTCCTGGAGTATGGTGCTTACTGTCAGCTGTATAGGATCCTTGCATGAGGAATCAGGGAGGGATAAGGCTTCTCATCTGTCCAGACTCTGTCCCCATAGCTATGAAGCTGAGTGAGTCTGTTACTGTAGTTGTGCTGAATATGAATGCACTTACTTAGTTATTGTAGTTGTACTTCTAAGATTGGGATCTTGGTGTTAAGGCTCTTCCTATCAGAGGGAACAGAGCCCACACTATGGCGGCAGCAGTAGGACTGACAAGATGATCTATTTTCCCCTGAAAATGGCTGCTCAAGGCCTAGACCTTCTACTTAGAAGCACTGATCTTCAAAATGAAATTAACTTCCTACTCATTGTGCAGGCGCACAACCGTTCAATGCAAACAAAGGACAGAATCATCCTACTACTTCTGCACTTTTTTCAAACAGGATCTCATGTAGCCAAGGATAGCCCCGTACTCTGTAGGCACAGATGACCTTGAACTACCAATGTTCTTGCTTCTACCTCCTTCCCTGAACAGTCCTGAATGCTGGCAAAAGGTACTCAGTCTTTAGACACACTTACTGAGTGACCCCACAGTCCCAGGGATCCCACCCACCCACCCACCCAGGAGCCTAAGTTTTACAAAATATTCTAACTATTAAGAAATATCAAAACGGGGCTGGAGAGATGGCTCAGTGGTTAAGAGCACTGACTGCTCTTCCAGAGGACCCAGGTTCAATTCCCAGCACCCACGTGGCAGCTCACAACTGTCTGAAGATGCAGTTGCAGGGGATCTGACACCCTCACACCAATGCACATAAAATAAAAAATAAACCATAAAAAATAAAAGAAGAAGTATGAAAACTCCACGTTTGGCAAGTGGCAACCCCTCTAGGCTTAAGGCTACAGTTAGCCTAAGTGGCTTTGAGGGAAGTTTCTGCTGGACTTTTGTAAAGTAAAAAAAAAAAAAAAAAAAAAAAATCTTAAGTCTAAGGATGGGGGATGGAAAGATGGCTCACTGGTTAAGAGCACTTGCTGGGTTTTTTTGTTTTTTGTTTTTTTGGTTTTTTGAGACAGGGTTTCTCTGTAGCTCTGGAGTCTTCCTGGAACTAGCTCTTGTAGACCAGGCTGGTCTCGAACTCACTGAGATCCGCCTGCCTCTACTTCCTGAGTGCTGGGATTAAAGGCAGGCGCCACCACCCCCAGCGCACTTGCTGTTTTTGCAGAGGACCAGAGTTGGTTCCCAGCACCCACTTGAGACAACTCATAATCATCTTTAACTCCAGTTCCAGTGCCTTTGGCCTCCAGGGGCACCCATAAACAGATACACAGTTAAAAATAACTAAAAGAAGAAAGTTCTCAGTCCCCCCAATGATGTCTGTGGTTGTGTAACAGCCTGGATGTTTCTTGAATACAGAAGAGATGACAAAGTGCATCTGAGCCTGCTGGGAGTGAGAAACAGGAGCAGCCTTTCAGTCACACATAGCTCATATTTATTATGTCACTCATAGTTTGCTTGCTTGGTATTTCCAGTGCTCTGTGGACAACACATTTCAGGGAACCTCCCAAAAACGTAAGATTCTGGGCTGTTGTCACAAACCATGAGGAGGTGAGGCTGAAGGCTGGCTTTCTCTGACCCTTCTGCCAATAGCGTGCAGCCACTTCATCTGTTAGTGCTTTCTCCTTTCTGCACTTCTCCATGTCCTGTAAGGAAGGCAAGCATCAGTCACTTTAAATAAATAAACCACACACAGTCTCATCTAGCCCAGAGTAGTCTCAAACTCACTGTAGACAAGGATAATCTTGAACTTGTGCCTGCCTCTACCTCTCCAGTGCTGGGATCACTGGGGTGTCACTAGAGACCCGCGGCGTTTCTCTCCAGTGCTGGGATCACTGGGGTGTCACTAGAGACCCGAGGCGTTTCTCTCCAGTGCTGGGATCACTGGGGTGTGTCACTAGAGACCCGCGGCGTTTTTCTTCTGCTCTGAGATGAGGGTTCCTGTGCCCAGGCTGTCCTTGAGCTCTGCCTCTATTTCTTGGGCACTAGGGTCACAAAAGCTTCTGATGCCACACCAGGCTTTAGCAATAGTCACTTTCACATAAGAGGTAAAGGGAGATGTAAAAAAGACAACGAAGAATGGGTGGAGTTGAGACAGAGTGGTGGAACAGTGGGCTAATACTTGGAGGCTGATAAGAATGCAGGTAACTCAAGCACTGAAAACAGCCTGGTATTGGCATAAGAACAGACAGGAGGACCAATGGAACTGAATAGGAGACCCGGATATCAATCCACACATCTTTGAAGATCTGATTTCTGACAAGGAAGCAAAAAATACCAAATGGAAAAAAGGAAAGCATATTTAACAAGTGGTGCTGGCATAACTGGATATCAACATGTAGAAGAATGAAAATAGACCCATATCTATCACCATGCACAAAACTCAAGTCCAAATGGAACAAAGACTTCAAAATAAAGCCATCCACACTGAACCTTATAGAAGAGAAAGTGGGAAGTACACTTGAATGCATTGGCACAAGGAACCACTTCCTAAATATAACCCCATCAGCACAGACACTGAGAGAAACAATTAATACATGGGACCCCCTGAAACTGAAAAGCTTCTGTAAAGCAAAGGACACGGTCAACAAGACAAAACGACAGCCTACAGAATGGGAAAAGATCTTCACCAACCCCACATCAGACAGAGGTCTGATCTCCAAAATATACAAAGAACTCAAGAAATTGGACACCAAAAGATCACATAATCCAATAAAAAAAAAATGGAGTACAGACCTAAACAGACAACTCTCAACAGAGGAATCTAAAATGGCTGAAAGACACTTAAGGAAATGTTCAACATCCTTAGTCATCAGAGAAATGCAAATCAAAACAACTCTGAGATTCCATCTTACACCTGTAACAATGGCCAAGATAAAAAACACTGATGACAACTTATGCTGGAGAGGTTGTGGGGAAAAGGGAACACTTCTGCATTGCTGGTGGGAATGCAAACTGGTACAACCCCTTTGGATGTCAGTGTGATGATTTCTCAGAAAATTAGGAAACAACCTTCCTCAAGACCCAGTAATACCACTTTTGGGTATATATCCAAAGGATGCTCAATCGTGCCACAAGGACATGTGCTCAACTATGTTCATAGCAGCTTTGTTTGTCATAGTCAGAACTTGGAAACAACCTAAATGCCCCTCGACCGAAGAATGGATTAAAAAAAAAAAAAGTGGTACATTTACACAATGGAGTACTACACAGCAGAAAAAAATAAGGACAGCTTGAATTTTGCAGGAAAATGAATGGAACTAGAAAACATTATTTTGAGTGAGGTAACCCAGACACAGAAAGACAATTATCACATGTATTCACTCATAGGTGGTTTTTAAACATAAAGCAAAGAAAGCCAGCCTACAAACCACAATCCCAGAGAACTTAGACAACAATGAGGACCCTAAGAGAGACATACATAGATCTAATCTACATGGGAAGTAGAAAGTAGAAAAAGACAAGATCTCCTGAGTAAATTGGGAGCATGGGGACCTTGGGGAAGGATTGAAGAGGGGAGGGGAGAAACAGGGAAGGGGAGCAGAGAAAAATGTAGAGCTCAATAAATATCATGAAAAAAAGGATGCAGGTAACTCAAGAAGTGACTCAGCCGATCAAAGCCCATACCGACCTAGCAGAAGACCAGAGTTCAGTTCCATAAAAAATGGCTCTCAGCTACCTGTAACTCCAGCTCCAATAGATCTAACAGTCTCTGGCCTCCATGAGTACCGTATTCAT
Organism: Ondatra zibethicus; assembly: GCA_004026605.1. Lineage (NCBI taxonomy): Eukaryota > Metazoa > Chordata > Mammalia > Rodentia > Cricetidae > Ondatra > Ondatra zibethicus. The sequence goes on along the minus strand of PVIU01000185.1, from coordinate 17,008 downwards.
ACACATAGGCATATAAGTAAATGTTAGAAGGAGAAGAATAAAATGATGACTCTTCAGAGAGCCCGCTCTGGGATGACCACAGAAGACATGGCCTTCTCAAGGTTACTTCCACCTGTAGTTGGGAATACAGAAGATAAAAATGGCATAGGAGGTATGACCAGATCACAATAAGAATGTCAAGCAGAGAGGCAGGAATGTCTTTGCCTGTGACCGTCTAGCCATGCAGCACACATTATCGCACAGGAAATCAACAGAGGAAGGCTGAGTGGGAAGAGCACTGGGAGCCCTGCAGCAAGGGTTTGTAAGCAGGATACTGGCTAGGCTGGTGCACAGTTTAAGAACTGACAGCAGTAACAGGGTACACATCTTTAATCCTAGCATTCAGAAGGCAGAGGCAGGCCTTCTGCTCTATATAGTGAGTTCTAGGACAGCCAGAACTACATAGTGAGCTAACTCAAAAACCTGACAGCAGTGAGGATTTGCTAGTTGCCTTTTAAAAACTGCTTCTATTTATATGTGTATTTAGCGTGTGTGGGTGTTGGATCCCCTGGAACTAGAGTTACAGGTGGTTGTGAGCTGCCCAAAGTGGGTGCTGGGAATAGAACCCAGGTCCTCTGCCAGGGCTATCGGCTGAGCTATGTCTCCCACCCCCTTGCCAGTGTCTAAATTTCAGTCAGATGTTGGCCTCACTAAGTTGGTTAAGAACCCTAGATACCAGGACCTAACTTTGCCATTAGCCTCAGTTTCACAGCTGTCCTGATTCATCTGTAAAAATTCAAGATTCCGGGGCTGAAGAGACAGCTCAGTGGTTAAGAACACGGGCAGCTCTTCCCAAGGACCCAGGTTCAATTCCCAGCACCCACATGGCAGCTCACAGTTGTTTATAACTATATTTCCAGGGGATCTGACACCCTAACACAGACATATACACAGGCAAAATGCCAATGCACATAAAATAAAGACATTATTTTAAAAGGGCTGGGCAGTGGTGGCACACGCCTTTAAATCCCAGCATGTGGGAGGCAGGGGCAGGCGGATCTCTGTGAGTTCGAGGCCAGCCTGGTCTACAAGAGCTAGTTCCAGGACAGGCACCAAAAGCTACAGAGAAACTCTGTCTCGAAAATCAGAAAAAAAAAAAAAATTCAAGATTCCCTGCACACTTCTCAGGACTGGGGGTCCTGCTCTGCACTACCCCCTTCCCCATATTCCCTTTTTATACTTGTCTCTTACTTCTACTTTCCCTTTACCCTCCTCGGGATTCGCTGGTTTACCCCTTCACTTCTGTGGCAGAGGTTACATGACTTGTATAAAGTGTGTAAAGCATATTAAATCATCAAGAAAATGTCAGCTGACTGAATGAAGGTACATCCAGGGCAACTGAAAGGCTAGCTAGGATCTTACCCTATTGGCAGAGAATAGCAGTGAATCTCTCAGTCAAGTTACCCCCATCCAATGTAAGAGAAAGACAGATATCTCAAGTGGGTGAACTCATTGAGCCTTCTGCCTTGAGCGTAGTTATGCTGCTACAGGCCAGACTGCATCACGATCAGAAGCTCCAGCCTACTTCTTGTTCCTGTCCAATTAGGAAAAAGGCAAGTCTTACCTGTTAATCGTCATCGTCATCATCCTCTGGAACAAAAATGTCATGCTCCTCAAGTAGAGCAGCAAAGTTCTTGCTAATGAGTGTTCCAACATAGAGAAAGGGGATCACAATGGAGAACACACGGAGAAGACCAAAGGACATCTGCGGAGAGAGAAGTGCTGTGAGCTCTGGAGACCAGTGACTGTACCTCAAGTCCCGGCCCTCAGGGGCGTTTCCTCCAGTGACCCCCAGATCCAGACACCAACTGAGTTTTAAAGTCTTTGGAAAAATTCAGAGCAACAAAGAGACAGTGAGTTTGGGTGGTCATCAAAACGGATGCCAGAGCTGGGTGGTGGTGGCGCAGGCCTTTAATCTCAGTACTCGGGAGGCAGAGGCAGGCAGATTTCTGTGAGTTCGAGGCCAGCCTGGTCTATAAGAGCTAGTTCCAGGACAGGCTCCAAAGCCACAGAGAAACCCTGTCTCAAACCCCCCCCCCAAAAAAAAAAGCCAGAAAAAGCATAAAGCTAAACAAAATTTGGGAAAATAAGTGACTAAAAATCAGGGCACAACCTGCTAATTCCTTGCAAAAACCATAAACAACTGGGTGAGGGACTAGCATGGCTAGACTGTGGTCAGCTCTACACACTTGAAAGTGAGTTTCAAGGGCTCCAGAGATGGCTTAGCACTTAAGAGCTGGCTCCTGTTCCAGAGGACCTGGGCTTGGTTCTCAGCCCCCACATCAATTCTCATAAGGAAGTAACTCCAGTTCCATGGAACACCACACCCATACACATAAAAACTGGATTTAAGAAGATGTGCAGTGAAGGGCTCTTCCATGCAGTTCTCTCTTCAGGAACTGGTGCCTGCTGCCTGAGAATCTGCAACACGTTAAACTTTAAAACCATGAGACGACAGTATGGACTGGAGGGAAGCAGGTGACACTTCACTAGTGTTTGCTTTCTGGTTCCCCTAGCTGTGCCTTTTTAATAAAACAGCTGAACCTTCCTGCTTCTTGCTGTGAATCCCGACTGCGGTCAACTGATAGTACGGGTCAGACTATCTCTAAAAGATTTCGCTCACCCTTTGCCTCTACACAGCCCCGCAGTCAAAAGACACACCTTTAGTATAAGAGACTTTCCATTTTCCTTAGGAGCACTGAGGGCAAGTGACAGTGTTCAGTGGTGGAAAAAAACAGGACGTGGTCCTCGTTTTCACGTCCTAATTCTGCTACCAGCTTCGGACGCCGGCTCTGCCCTGATTCATCTGTAAAAACCTTTCTGCAAGATTCTCTACCTGCTTCTTCACGTCCCCCATCCTTTTTCCTTCATTTCATTTTTTTTTACTAAGTATATTACTTCCGCATTCCCTTCTCATTTCTTCAGGCTTGTTTAATCTCATCACCTGAGACAGAAATTGTGTGATTTGTATAAATTGACACAAAGCTCTTTTTCTAGGCTTAGAGAATGGGTCATTGCGTCCCTCAAGACCAGACAGTGCACATTCTGCTGCTTGCCTTCCAGCTTGTGTCCAGGAATCCAGCTTAACACTGGTTTTATGCGTTTTCATCCACCTGTCAAAGTCAGCAACCCAACAGCGCAAATTGGGTCCTAGGTTCACAGCCCAGTCCGTGTCAATACTATGATTGGCCTCTAAGCCTGTCAATCAACACAGGCCACACTCACTCCCCCAGTGACTGGCCTCGATCCCTTCGACCCGCCTCGTCAGACACTCACTTTCACCGGCTTGGGCAAGATGGCGCCGCTACGAGTGACGATGACTGACCTCGATGGTACCAGGCTGCGACCTGAGCTACCCGGTACGACGGAGACATCGCCACCTCTCCTCCCGCTCGGCCCGTTCCAAAGAGCCCCTGGTCGGACTGCTATCCGGGCCAGCCGGCAAGCCACCACGGACGCCATCTCCTGCTCCGCCCCTCGCAGGGGTCCACACCCCGCACACCCAGTGCGGCCTTCTCGCAGAAAACCCGCCTCAAGGCTCGCGAGACTCGAGTACACGGACGCACAGCCCTTAAGCCTGCGCAGTGCCCGCGTTCCTGTCGCCGTGCGAAAGCCCCGGGCACTCGCCCTACGTGGTGACGTCAGGAGTACAACGACGCCCCCTCCGGAGGGCGGGACCGTCCGTTTGTAGCTCCCTTTGTAAAGGTGTTAGTGACCTTCGCCTCTGAAAGACTTGAATTAATTAAGGAACCGAAATGTGTAATGAAAAGCTTTACTTGGTATTTGAATTTATAAAAAGAAATTTTAACAATAAAAAGTTAACAAGAGCCCATAGTGTCTGTGAACACTCGAACAACAGGTGCAATGAGCCGCAGGCTTCCCATAGGGCGGGGGGACAAGAACTGAACTGTACTGGTGAAGTTGCACCAGCAGGACAGGTTCCCCGCCTCACTCAGTCACTAGGCTCGGACACAGGCTTCGCAGCTCCGACTCCTGACTCTTCATTTGTAAACAGGAGTTATAATAACCAAAATGAATAATTTTCTGAAAGGGTCTCGCGTGTAGCCCAGTCTAGTCAAGAACCTTGGATGGCCTTGAACTCCATCCTCCTCTACCTCCTTTGCTACCATACCCTGCAAACTTTACTGTTCTGATTATAAGAAAACAAAACAAAAACCTAAAGCCGGATGTGCTAGTATGAGGGGCTGGGTGGGCAGGCCTTCCCGGGAACCAAGTCCTGCTACAAAACAAACAAAACCAAATAGGGTGTGGTGGTTCATAACTATAATCTCAGTGCTTGCAAAGCTAAGAATGAGTTCCTGGCCTGTATGGGCTACAAAGTGAGACCTGGTCTCCAAAAATCATACTAAAGAATGAACACTAACAAAGTTAGCAAAGGCGTAGTACTTGTGTGTACAATCAAGGGCAGTTGGCTATGATGCTACAGGCAGGCTGAGAACCATGCCTGGCATCATAGGACCTGGCCCTGGCCAAGGAGATCATGAAACTCAAGTCTCCTGGAGGCCAAAGACTGGCCTTTAGGCTTGGGTGGATTTGGGTCAGGCTGTCCCAAGACCCCAGACAGGGAAAGAAGGGTGGTCAGGAAGAGGCAGGTTTTGTTTGGGAAAGAGGTATAGCTCTATCAAGCCCCACATTTTCCCACAGTCACCGTCACCGCACATACATAAAGGGACAGATGGGCCTGGCTTCTGGCTCTGTAGACCCAGCCATTTGTCCTCTTAGAAGAAAGCAATACTTGGCATGATACAAGAGAGAGTAGCCAAGAGGGTTCTTGGCAGACAAGCCTTGGGAAATAAGACTTGGAGACAGGGTCCCTAGGAGTGTCTGTGGACAGCAGATCAGGAAGGGCTGCTCCTAGTAAAGGCTGCCTGCCTCTTCCAGGGCCATGTCCAGCACTGGATATTGACAAGGTGGTGGGGGAGAGAAGAAATCCCCCTTAGCACCGGAAGAGCCTCTCCTACAGAGAGCCCTGCACAAACCATGTCGATGTCAGTCCTCAAGCCGCTTCTGCTGGAACCGCTGGCATTCAGATGCCCAAGACTTCTTATGTTGGAAATTACAGCTAGAGTGTCCTGCAGGGGCAGGGGGGCACAGCCCCTTCCTACATTACATTATGTTCCCATCAGCCATCTGGCCTTTCTAGACCTCAGGAAACAGGTTGGAAGTCATGATTCCTCAGTTCACTCCAGGCAGAGGGGAGGATTGGAAGTTGGAGAAAGTCTACAGAGCAGGAGGGAGACACACATGTGTGTCCGCGCACACACACACACACATACGCACACACAGCAATCTGGGAAATGAGTAAACATTTAACTCCTGAAGTACTGACCCTGGCATCCTGACCAGCAGGTCAGGGTCACAGTGCAAAGGGCCCGGGCTCAGGGCCTATCCTGTTGCTTGCTCTCTGGCTGGCTCCCCTTGGCCCTCTGCTGCCATCCTCGCCTTAGCTCCATGATCTCCTTCCCATACCAGTCATGCAGGGTAGAGAAACAGGAGGTCTCAGGGGACACCGGGCTCTGTCCCCTGCTTAGGAGGAGGCTGGCAGGGCCCTGTAACTCCCATTCAGTCAAATCCCAACCCATTGGCCTGCTCCCCCTTTCTTCCACAGAACCATTGGAATTTCGGTCTCTAGGGGAAAAGTAGCCATTCTCAGGGCCTGGAGCTGAGCGGTCAGGAGTCCGAGGCTTACTGCAGCTGGCAACAGACTTCTGGGACACACAGCGATGCAAGGCCAGGCTCTGACGGGCATCCTGCAACTGGCTCTCCAGTTCTCGGACTACAAGTCTCATGTAGCCAAAGCTGGCTCGGGATAGTGCCTTTACCCAGGCCTCCTGGGCAACCTGCCCATCTGCTGCCAGCAGGTGTGGGTGCACTCCAGGGGCATCAAAGCGAATGGCGAAGGCAAATTCCTCTGGCACAGGAGCCTCGGCCAGCTCCACCGTGCAGCCCTCCAATACCACCAGACTCAGAGGGGCCCGGCTTTCTCTATTCTCGAAAGAGAATAGCAGGTTGCCCTTGAGCACAAACCAATATCTTCGGCCAGCACCACTGGAAGTAGGTGCTGTCCCTGGTCCCCCCCAAGTACGAAGGAAGCCAGTGTGATCTGCTGGAGAATCACTCAGAGCATAGTGGGTCACGCTCCTCTTGTTAAGCTTCATGGCTCCCACAAGACCGCTGAGGTAGAGATGGCAGCACCTGGAGAAAAGGACCCAAGCTCAGAAGACCTCCAGCCCACTCCTGTGGCTGCTACTGTGTCCCTGCAACTCTCAGACTTCATCTGTGAAGGACAATGACTAGTCTTCCTTGCTGTTCTTTTCAAAGGTCATGAAAGTGTCACACACACAAAAAAACTGGATATCAAAAAACTGTAACAGAAAAGACAATTATATCAGAAGAACAAGAATGGCAGGACATTGATATGGTGGTTTTCTGTTTGCTTGTTTTTTAAAGATGCTTGTTTTTTAAAGACAGGGTCTCATGTAGCCCAGGTTGCTCTCCAACTCACTATGTATCCAAGGATGCTCTTGAGCTGATCCAACTGTTTCCACCTCCCCAGTCCTAGGACTGCAGGCCTGCTGCCATGCTCAGGATCCCGTGACCTTCCTGGGCCCCTACCAGCCTCTCTCAGTGGTGTCCATCCCACCTTAATAAGAACCTGTGATTTCAGAGCCAGATGGAGTCAGGGGAAGGACAGCCAGCAATGGGTCAAAGGGGACGTGGTCTGCTAAACTCCAGTGGCACTGGAGGTACTGAAGACACCCACCAAATTCTGGTGCTCCAAGGTTCCTATCGCAGCTCAACCGCAAGAGTCATAATGAAGGAGAAGCAGTATATGGTCTCACACCTTCTTGGTGGGGTCTTCTTGGTGACACACTTATCAGAAGAGCCTAAAGAGGGGACAGGGTGGCTGGCCTCTTATCTAACCACACAGCTCAGCCACATGGTTCTCACAGACCCTGCAAAACAGTTCTCAAAAAATGTGACAATTGCTGTTCTAACTTTAGGGCCCAGGGAGAGGGCAGCCTCTTGCAGGAAGCCCCGCCTCCTAGTTTCAGTGCCTCACTCATCGCCCAGGGCAACTGAACTTCCCTCCGGGTCTTCGCCCACTGTCTCTTGACTGTAATTATGGACCCCCCCCTGAGGCTAGGTAGGTCAATTAAGTGCCTGCCAAGGCTTTCCCTTCTAGCACTTATGGGAACAGTACCACAGAAATCTCTCCTGATCACTGCTGCACCCAAAGTGGCTTGTTCTAAGGTCAGCTGGCCAGCAATCCTCCATTTTCTGGCTTTGTCCATTTCGCCTCCCTCTGTCAATGTTTTCACACCACTGTCCCCATTGGCAGGATGTGTATAAGCTTGATTGTCCAGTAACCTCCAATAATCAGCCCTGTGCAGACTTGCTGAATTCGTAGGAATACATCAGGGGACAAAACTATGTCCCTGTCCTCCTGAAATCTACTTTGCAGTAGGAGAGACACGCAGTAAGCAAATACAATTAAATAATGAATTAATCAAGTAGTGAGTGATGAAATTGCAGCCAGGATGCAGGAGGGGAAGAAGGACTCCAAAGAGAAGCAAGCAGGCCCAGAATAGAGGAAGGCCCTTCTAGCCGCAGCCCTTCGTGGGCCCCACGGAGGGGCCGAGCCCACGAGCGCCTGAAGATGAGGCCTCTCCCTGGGGCGGCCCTATGGGTGCCTGGATCCGTGGATCCCGCCCGGGCTCTTCAGCCACGCCCTCCAGGTCACCTCCTCCCGGAGCCCGCCCGACCCGCACTCACCTCCAGAGCCTGACTCTGGCTCGTCGGGTGCTTTGCGACCTCTCTCTGCTCCGAACCCCGCGCCTCCGCCCGGGCCGCAGACGTGGCCGCGGGAGCGAGGAGACCCCGCCCGGGAGGCTCGTGTTACCGCCCCGGCCTCTCCCCGCCCAGTACCCACCAGGCCTCGGGATCTGCAAAGTCGCCTCGGCACGCACACCAGAGGGAAACTGAGGACCTGGGCGGTGGGGACCCGCCTGAGCCGCAGGACTTGTCGGTGAAGGATGACCTCGAACCCCAAGCCCAACGTCAAGCTACCCACATGCCTCCAGCCCACCACCGAAGGAGAATTCGACTGTTTTTTCCCCCGCAAAAGTTCCATCTTACCGCCCAGCCAGTCCCACCTCACGCTGGCAGAGCCAAGCCGGGCAGTTCATCGGATAGGGCGCTTCATAAGGCGAGCTCCTACAGAGCCTGCAAAACCTGTCGAGTTTCTCAACCAAGTCCTTGGGTCAACCCCATCTCTGCCTCTAGAAATTGGCCATTATGGCTTCTATCACCCGCCAGTGAGGGTCTGCAGTTCACTTGTGGTCCCAAAGCTCTACCTGGAGTTTGTCCAGCCAGACGCTCAAGGGAAGACTGCAGGATAGCACTAAGGCAGGCAGGACTCCCAGAAGCCGAGGGCAAACGCGTTCAAACGCCTGCCCAAGAGCTTGTGGGTTCCCACCTCAACCTCTTCTTTGCAGTTCCTGAAGCCCAGAGAGCCCTTCCTTCTCACCCAACCCCCATCACTCGCCTCACAACTCCTTGACATTTAGTTCAGCTCTGAGGTCCCCTCCCTGACCTCACAATGTAGAGAAAGAGAAGAGTACCTACACCCTGCTTTGAGTTGTGCTGGGTGGTTTTTGTGGGGGTGAGGTGGGTGTTTGTTATTGTTGTTGTTTACCAACTTTTCTTCAATTAAAAGTATCACCTGGAGTAAATATGTTACAAGGTGAAAATCATCCGGGGAAATAGAGCATGGACTTCTCACGGTGGGGAGCTTGAGGTTTAAATGGCCAGAGTACACCTCACTTTGACAAATAATTAAGGGAAATGAGGGTGTCAGCATTGTAGGTAGAGAGAATTGCTAGTTCCAAAGGCCCCGGAGCTACTGTGAGGAGCCACAAAGAAGGCAATGAGGAAGATAACTGTAGGAAACAGGATCAAAAGGTAGAGGGTGGGGCTTAGGAAAGCCATTTCTCCAAACTGAGAGAGTATACTAACAGGGGCTTAAGAGAGGAGTGACCAGGACTGGGGTGGGTTGGGTTCTATTTAGGTTATTTTATGTGTCTGAGAGTTTTGCCTGCATGTATGTGTGCACCATATGCACACCTCGCACTTCAGAAGACGGTGTCAGATCCCCTAGAACTGGGGTAGGGATAGTTGTTGAGCCACCACGTGAATCTAGACACTGAATCCCTGTCCTCTGCAAGAGCAGAGCTGGGTTTTCAAGGTTTGCCTTGTCTGCTGTGGAGAAAGTCCCCTTAGATGGAAGCATAAGGTCATTGAGGGACTTCCGTGAGCCAGGCAGACAATATGTGATGAGCTCAGGCTTGCAGTGTGATGAGGGGTGAAGTTCGGAGGTAGAGAGCACAGGATTTGTGGAGAATTACATATGAAGGCTGAGTACAAAATAAGGAAGAGCGTACTGAGCACTGGATCGTGGCACAGAGAAGTACGTTTGCCATTACCTGGGATGTGGAAGACGGTACTATTCCGTTAGGGGCCGGTTATGACTACCATCAGGGCCAAGGCATTCAGAAATAGCATTTGGCACCAGCATATGTTCAATAAATAATTGAATGAATGAATGAGTTTGGGAAGTAGATGGGCGAACATCCCCTTGGGTGTCAGATGGAGGGGACAGCCTCCTAACCTTTCAAGGGCTGAATTCCCATCCAGCCTCTTCACTACCGTTTTTTAGCGGTTAAGGACCAGGTTTCTGGGTTGTTTCCTTTGGCTATCAGTAGAAATTCACTGCACCTCCACTTACTGAGCGCGAGCAGTGCGGACCATCGCCCCGCGCCCCTGGGGCGGTGCACGGAGGAGACCAGGCAGACTCGCTGAGTGCCCGAACGCGCACAGGGTCCCGGTGCAGATTCCACGGGGGCGCGCCTCTGGAGCGCGCAGAATGCGAGCTTAAATGGGCGGTGCTTATGGAGGCTGGGCTCTGGGGCATAGAGGGAGGGCACGGCGTTGCTAGGGGATTCTGATTGGTTGCTCCGCGATGCCCCGCCTCCCGGGTCGCTATAGGTACGTGGAGGCAGCTGCTGGGGGCTCCTGAGGCTAAGCGCACAGCGGCCTGAGCGGCCGAGAAGGTGGACCTAGAGGACTAAAGAGACCAAGGAGGACTCTGGACCTGGGTTCTTTGAGGACCAAGGCCGAGAATCCGGACTCGCACGGGGATCCGGAGCCTGGTAGGGCCCAACGTCTCTCTTCTTCCTGGGCTTCCTGGAACCAGTCGCAGCCGCTTTCGAGCTCTGGTCTGGCAAAAGGACGACGTCCTAGACTCCTTATAGTTCTAAAGGAAGAGCCCAGACTCGGGGTAGTGATGGCAGGGGAAGGAGCGTCGGTAATGAAAGCGACTTGGTACCAAAACTGTCCTAGAACTCACTATGTAGACAAGGTTATCCTCAAACTCGCAGAGTGCTGGGATTAAGGGGTGTGCGCCTCAACACCCGGCAATAACATCTCCCTTTTTGAATCAGGGTCTCCCGATGTAACTCTGGCTGGCCTGAACCTCGCTGTGTAGACTAGGCTGGCCTGAAACTCACAGAGATCCTCCTGCCTCTACCTCCCAGTGCCGGGATTAAATAAAGGCATGCAACGCTATGCCCCAGTGAGATGTTTAATATGTTATCTTCCACAGTTCAACATATAAAGCTGATTGGAACAGAGAAGATTCAGTTGGGTCCTGATAACTGACTCCAAGGCAATGCTGCAAAAGACAGGTACCCACAACCTTCTGGAGTGACTTTCCGGGAGGGACTGTGGAGGGGGAACCAGGACTCTGCCTGATACTTATTTCTCTTTCTTGATGTGAGTATATGGGGAGAACACTTCCTCTCCTCTTCTTGGAGCTGGGCCAGGAAAAGCAAGGAGATGCTCCCCAGCCAGGAGTCGTTTCCCCTCCAAAGAGGGGCACTTCCTTTCTCAGTCCTGCTCTGGTGTGGAGGCCCTATCTTACTGGTAGCAGCCTGCCATAGCAACCCGGTAAAGCGGGTACAGTCACTTACATGTAAGGAAACTGAAATCCAAGAGGAGAGGGCTCGTGTAGGTGAGCAGCTGGGTATGAGTCCGTCCTGACCAACCTCTTTAGGCCCCTCTGCAGCTTTCTGAGGTGGGAGAGCAAAGAGCCCCAAGGTCACAGCAACCTAGAGTCTGTCCACGGTGTACTGCCACTTCTGTGTAGGGAGGGAGAGAGGGATCTCGTCTCACATATATCAAGGGTTATGACTTCAGGGGTCAGTTCTGTTGATTCCCAGGCTGTGCTAACAGTAAATGGGTTGCCCATCTTTTTTTTTAACATATTGTCGTGCCCCATGCACCTTCCCCACAACCGCAAGTACAGACCGAGTCAACTCTAACCTGAACTGGGTAATCTCAGTTCCCACCGAGCTGCATAGAGGGAATTAATGACTAAGAGGGACATAGGGGGCTGAGGCGATGAGGAGTGTGAGAGGATGTGGGAGCCACTTACGTACAAGTCACAGTCCACCTTCCCCTCAGTGCTCTTACTGGCCCTGGTGACCCAGGTGCTGATGCTGGAGAATGGGCTCCTGCGAACGCCACCCATGGGCTGGCTGGCCTGGGAACGTTTCCGCTGTAACATCGATTGTGACCAGGACCCAAAGAACTGCATCAGGTGGGTAAGATCTGGACACCCAGGGCAATAAAATGGAAGCAGGGGGTGGGAGACACTCACCAGCACAAAGTGCAAGGTTGGAATTGCCAAGCCAAGGGAGACTACAGGCTGATACCTAGCCCCGTGACCTATGTGGGGCCTCAGTGGGTAGGGTCCAGAGGTGCGCCTGGTCCCTGAGGTAACTGAAAAGAGATAAAAAGCCAAGCAGGCCCGTTGTGCTTCCCTTGGCCTAGGGGCCAGATCATCCCTTTTGCCCCACCCTGACACAATCCTGGGAGGTCATTTACTCTTGTTATCTGGTCTAGTCCTCAGCTGATGGCAGAGGCTTGATTTTTTTTTTTTTTTTTTGTCCTTTTGGCTTTGTGTGACAGGGTTTCTCTTTGTATCCCTGACTGTCCTGGAACTCACTTTGTAGACCAGGCTGGCTCTGAACTCACAGAGCCTGCCTCTGCCTCCTGAGTGCTAGGATTAAAAGGTATATGCCACCACCGCCCAGCTAGAGGTATGATTGTTTTTTCAAGACAGGTTTTCTCTGTAACAGTCCGGGTTGTCCTGGAACTAGCTCTTGTAGACTAGGCTAGCCTTGAGCTCAAAGAAATCCACCTGCCTCTGACTCCAGACTGCTCGGATTAAAGGCGTGTGCCACCACCGCCCAGCTAGAGGTATAGTTTTGTTTGCTTTTGTTTTTTGAGATAGGGTTTCTCTGTGAACAGTTCTGGCTGTCCTGGAACTAGCTCTTTTACACCAGGCTAGCCTCGAACTCACAGAGTTCCACTTGCCTCTGCCTCCCGAGTGCTGGGATTAAAGGCTGGGGTATTTTTTTCCCCACAATGGCTAGCTGTGAGAGGTGTGATTTTTATAGCCAGAATTCACACTCAGAGCAGAGGAAAGAGCAGGAATGTGGGACAGCCTGGACTACTGAGCAACACCATCCTCCTATCCCTTGCTAGCGAACGGCTCTTCATGGAGATGGCTGACCGGCTGGCCCAGGATGGATGGCGGGACCTTGGTTATGTATACCTCAACATCGATGACTGCTGGATTGGTGGGCGTGATGCCAAAGGCCGCCTGCTGCCTGATCCCAAGCGCTTCCCTCATGGGATTGCCTTCCTAGCTGATTACGTGAGTCCCAGTCCAGCCCTGCCCCTTAGTATGAAGGCCACTTGTTTCTTCCTCCCTTGTGCCTGGGGCTCATTAGCAACGTCTCTGTTGAGAACTCAGTATAACAGTGGAAGCTGAAAAATGAACACCTACTTTTGACCTAATGCAGTAAGAGCCAGAAAGAGACCTTAGCAAAAAGATCCCTGGAGGAGGCATGGGTTGAACTGATCCCAGAGGTGAGGCCTCTGGGGCAGTAAAAGGCCTCAAGGCAAGAGATAGCTGGAGGAAAATGGCCTTAGCTGGCAGAAGCCAGCCAGCTGGGACTTGTCTTTCGGTCAGCAGGAGCCACTGAGGGTTCCTACTTTATTTCGTTGAGAGAGGGACTTGCATAGCCCAGGATGACCTCCAACACTCTGCAGCTGAGGATAACCTTAAACTTCTGGTGCCAACTGGGTGTGGTGGTACAAGTCTTTAATCCTGTGCTCTAGAACTATGTGAGTTCAAGGTCAGCCTGGTCTTATGCAGAGAGTTCCAGGACAGCCAGGGCTACATAGAGGGGCCCTGTCTCAAACAAACAAAATGTTTGATGCTCTAGGATTTTAGGTGCTTGCCACTATGCACAGTTTATAATGCAGTGCTTGGGACTAGAACCCAGGGTGTCGTGCATGATAGACAAGCTCTCTGCCAGCTGAGCTTACATCGCCAGCCCTGGGAGCCATTGAGGGCTTTGGTTTGTTTGTTTGGTTGGTTGGTTGGTTGGTTTTGTTTTTTTATTTAACTTATTTATTGGTTCTTTGAGAGTTTTACATCATGCATCCCAATTCTGCTCACCTCCTGGTCACCCATATCCTCCCTTCACCCCTGAAGTACTCCCTTGCCAAAGAAAATAATACAATAAGCAAGCAAGCAAGACTAAGAACAAAACAAACCAAGTAAAACAAAACAGAAACCAACAACACCAAAAACCTCTTTGCTTCTCCTTTCCCGCCTCTCCAACACCTCTTCATCCATCCTGGTGGCATTGGGGGCATGGGTGTGTCATATAGTATGCCCTTTTGTCTATAAGCTTCACTAGCAAGTGTTCATTGCAGTGAATCACTGGTCTGGTTCAAGGCCTCTGGTTTCTGGTACACCATCATCTCAATGCCATGATGATGTCTAGGCCAAAGCTGCATGAAGGCCATGTCTAGGTTCGTGGCCCTACTGCAGCCAGGATCTGTGCTGATGTCCAAGGCTCCTGTTACTATTGAAGACTGTGCAGATACCTGAGATCAGGGCCATGTTGGTATCTGAGGAGCTGTTGAAGGTTTTAATGGTCTCTGTCAAGATATGACTATGAAGAAGGTCTCACTTGATTTACCATTGTCTCTTCAACCCCGCAGGCCCATTCCCTGGGTCTGAAGCTAGGCATCTATGAGGACATGGGCAAAATGACCTGCATGGGTTACCCTGGTACCACTCTGGACAAAGTGGAGCTGGATGCCGAAACCTTCGCTGAATGGAAGATTGACATGCTGAAGCTGGATGGCTGCTTCTCTACTGCCAAAGAGCGTGCACAGGGTGAGTTCATGCCTGGCTCGACCACCATATGGAGAGAGGGCAGCAGCTGTGGGTCTCAGTCTGCCTGTACCCAGCGGCGGTAGTTTTCCCAAATCCCTTACCCCTGCTTGCCGCTCCCTGGCCCCCTAAAGATGCAATGGCACTGTAGCTACATAGCTTCCTCCTAAGGCTTGGCACCCAGGAAGTAAAGCTTTAGGTACAGGGAGGTACTTCCTAGACTGTCCCCTATGCCTGCTCAGTCACCAAATTGGGGTTTCTGCAGGGTATCCCAAGATGGCTGCTGCCCTGAATGCCACAGGCCGCCCCATCGCCTTTTCTTGCAGCTGGCCAGCCTATGAAGGGGGCCTACCCCCCAAGGTAAGCCATTCCGTGCACCTGCCTGCCACGGCTTCTCTCTCCCAGGCCCTATCACCTCCTATGTGCCAGGCCAAGGGCAGGCTGCCCCCACAGTCAGAGTTGCTCTCGCCGTAGTTAGCCAGCACACCTATTTCTAGAGGCCACCAGGTCCCTGAACCATAGAGGAAGCCTCAGTCAGCTCATCAGGTAAGTTGTTGGTGTTGGCATCCAAGGCAGGCAAGCAAGGCACAGGCACAACATTCAGCAAGCGATCAGAATCCTGGGTGGGCCCCCATGGGCCGGAAGACCCAGAAGGCTAGAGGCTCAGAAGGCCTCAGACCTTCAAATCTGAAGGAGGCAAATGGTGGCACTGTCACTGAAGAAATGCACATCGTGTACATGGCACATGGTGGGTAGTGTGATGGGCACACCCCCTATATGGAGGAAAGGCCTGGGCAGCCCCTAAATAGGGTCACCTTCCCAGACCACACACCCCTGAGAACTAATCCTCTGCCTCATTCCAAGCCTTCATCTGCTAGCTTCCCCAGCTGGCAGATGGCCCCTGGGCATCAGGGTGACATGTGTTAGCTCCTACCTTTCCCAACATCCAGGTGAACTACACTCTGATTGCCAACATCTGCAATCTCTGGCGTAACTATGACGATATCCAGGACTCCTGGAAGAGCGTGCTCTCCATTCTGGACTGGTTTGTGAAACATCAAGACATACTGCAACCAGTGGCAGGTCCTGGACACTGGAATGACCCAGACATGGTACCAGCTTGGAAGGGGAAGTCTCTAGCCCCACCCTTCTTGCCATCCCTCCAGTCCCTGCAGCCTAGCACCCTGCGCACTCCCATAGGGCAGTGGTTTCCAACCTTCCTAATGTTTCAACCCTTTAATACAGTTCCTCATGTTGTGGTGATCCCAACCATAAAATTTATTTCACTGCTACTTCATAACTGTAATTTTGCCATTTTACTAGGTAGGGCCTAGATCAACACTAAACTATGCCTCTGGATTGGGTGTGTTGGGGTCTTCTTCTAAACCCCTCCTTGTCCCCCTCTTTCACATCAGAATGTTCAAGAGCATAGTCTTCCTGTACTTTTCTGTCCCTTTCCCTCTCTGCCTCTGGTTCCTTTGATGCTGTGCCCTCTTACCCTACAAAGTCTCCAGTCCTGCGCCCCCCCCCCACACGCCCTGCATCCTGCTTCTAGTCATTTGGCTCTAAATCATAGCCCTGATGACTTACACAAATGCTTTCAGAATTATCAGTTCAACTAGTCAGGAAGCATCACCAATCAGTGACAATGGTGAGGCAGGAAGAAGGCCAGCCTGGATTGCTGAGCGCACCTGCCTGGGGGCTCCTGCTCCCGCTCTCAGCTTCACCTGGCCAGTTCCAGTTCCTGGGTTTCTTTCTCTCTTTTTTCTTTTAGACAGGGTCTTACTATGTCACTAGACCCATTATATCATCTGAGCAGCTCAAAAAGACCATCGCCTCCTCTGCATGAAAGAAGCTGATGCTAGATGGGATATGACTCAGCTGTGTGTGCTAAGCCATGCAGCCTTCTCCCCAATCCCTGTCCGCTCTTGCCTTGGCCACATGTTTGACAAAGGCCCTGGTGCCCAGCTCCCTGAGGAGGCCCACGTTGATTGCTCCTTTCCTCTGTCCCCAGCTGCTCATCGGGAACTTCGGCCTGAGCTTTGAGGAATCCCGGGCCCAGATGGCCCTGTGGACAGTGCTGGCAGCCCCCCTCTTCATGTCCACAGACTTGCGTACCATTTCCCCCCAGAACATAGACATTCTTCAGAATCCACTCATGATCAAAATCAATCAGGACCCCTTAGGCATCCAGGGACGTAGGATCTTCAAGGTACTGGAATGGGGGTGAGAAGAGGAGGCTTAAGGAGCTGGGCTCCCCTGAGAGCAGGGGAGCTGGCACTGGGTCTCCCTCCTGGCAGCATGAATTTAGGGGTGCCACTTGGAGCTGCTGGCTTCTTGTCTGGGTCAGAGCAGGACAGTTCCTAAGTCAAGGTGGGGATACATGATAGGAGCACAGGGGATCAGTGAGTCACAGCAGCTGTATACAGGTGATGTCCTGGAGAAAATGTTGCTACTGCCAGTGTCTACTGTATACTGCTGCTACTGCCAGTGTCTACTGTATACTGCTGCTACTGCCAGTGTCTACTGTATACTGCTGCTACTGCCAGTGTCTACTGTATACTGCTGCTACTGCCAGTGTCTACTGTATACTGCTGCTACTGCCAGTGTCTACTGTATACTGCTGCTACT